>JABFOX010003272.1:0-10488 GCA_022817665.1 Axea sp. ZL-2020
ATTTGTAAAAGAGTGTGTGGTTTCAAAAAAAAGATGGCTGACTAACGGGGTTATCTTGCTACAAAACACATTTAGAAGTTTGGAAATTTTCGAGATCTTGGATCTCAATGAGCTAGTTTTTTGTCCAAAAATAAACAATTACACAAACAGGAAATAAAGTTATGGCATTAAAAAAGTCTTGCATGTAGAAATTTCTTTTATCGGACAATGTGATTTCTAATCGTTATTATTTAAATAAAATAATATCCCAGAAAAAAAAAGAAAAGATAAAAATGCGTTTTTAATATATTTCAGACGTATTAACCATACATTTCTTTATACCCAAAGACATGATTGTAATAATAAAACTTTCTCTGAATTTAAATAACATTTATAATTTCATACTTTACATTTTTGCTGACTTCTTACATTCAGAAAAATGACACACTCGATTGGTTTTGGAGGCAGAACAAATTCGCGGTGCATTAGGAGTTTTAAATATTTAACCATAACAACCAGTAACTATCCAAACAAGATAAATTTCGGAGCACCACGCAGTAACTTTATTTTCTATTATTTCTCTCATTGTACATAATAATTTCATCCAAATTGAAAAACATTTCAAATTTACTTCAGCAAAAGTTATTCGATGTATACACACAAAAAATTTAATTGTATTTGAACGTCCTTAATGTTGTTTAGTAAATGCCCTTACAATGCCCGTATTTGGCCCGTAGTTGATAAGGCGCTGCACACCAATTTTGGTTCCGTGCAAGGCTCTCCATTGAACTTATTTTCTCTCAAGAAAGTATCCCAATATAGGATGACCTAGAACGGCCCGTGATAAGCTTGACTTAGTATCATTTGGTTCAAGCCACGTTTTGTACCAATTCTTCTTGGACCCTGAAACTCATGTAGCCTTGTCAGTTCTGTTTCAGTCCGATAATATTTTAACTTTGTCGACGGTATTTGTTATTGGCTAATCGTCATCTGCTACAATTGTTACAATTGTTCTCAGCATCGCACCGCGTTGAAACACGTGTACGAATCTTTTAAAACTGCGTAAGAATTATTTGTACAATTGTTGCTTCAACACGACGATCTTCATACGGAAATAACACAACAAATGCATGACGCAAGATAAACACGAAAAGTAGCATTCGTGTCGATTCGCTCAGCATTCCGTCGAAACATGATCTTGACGAAATAATCAGCCTCTCGTGGCGAACGCTTCAAGAATTTTTGCGTCTCTCTTTGATGTCTTTTTTCGTAAATTCGACGTTTAAACAAACGCACCAGAGATACGTTTGTTTGGAGAAATTTTGTAGCCGCGGAAAGAATAAGGGAAAACAAACGCGGCGCGAAGATTCGGCCCGGGTGTACGTTCGACGTGCTCGAGTCTCGCGCACAAGCACAAATACAAAATCCAGGTTAACACGCAGCTGAATTACGCGCACTTTGTGGGCTACTCATGTAAATAGGTTGTTGCATGCATAATTTTCGTACTTGACTGTATCAAATGGAAAGTTACGTTTTATCGCAAAAAATTTCACGCCGCCGTTTGATGCGACTTTTTGCACGTTTCGCGCGCACGAGAGTTTCGTCGATCATTTTTCGGGTCACTATTTTCGCGGCGACGCAGCGTCTTATGACCACCGTACTGCTTTCGTTCGATTTTCTATGTCTGACCGAAACGTCGTATTTTTGTAACTCGTATGCTTTAAATTTTGCATTTTGAAATGTCAACGAGGTGAAGCGTTGGTTTTAACAAATTATAATAAACAGTATGCTTCAACAGGATGAAAGAAGAATATTCCATTTCGTAGTGATTTATAACTGTAGTGCTACCTGGCGAAATAGTTCGAGCGAATTCGATTGGCTTGTACATTTTATTTAATTTGGTCGACGAACGAACTTGCGGTGTTTGCAAAAAACAACGATGGAGTGCATTTACTGGTTTTAATTGACAGATTGTCAATAATGTCATATTATTTGTTAATAATAAAGCTTTTTGAAAAACTACGACGCTTGTTTATAAAAATATCCTTGTTTGCAGTGTTTCTGTTAATGCAACCACGCACAGGATGAGGATGTATAAAGGAAATAATAAATTAACATTAATAAATAACAGTTATTACGGGCGTGTATAAAGTGCTTATATGTATATTATAAAAAGAAATATAAAATTATGTATTTTTAAAAGTAACATTAATTTGCTATAATAATAAAATAAAATAAAATAAAATACAAAAAAAATCAGTAAACTATAATTTGACATAATTTTACGTCGCGTACAGTTTCAAATAAAGAATTTCAATGAATTAAAATTGTAGCCATTCTTACTATAAAATTACCCATAAAAAATTTTCTTGATACAGTTCATTCATAATGCAGTTATTATTTTTTTCACTAATATCAGTAATATTTGTGTAGACCATGATGCTTCTTTTTAAATCAGGTTGGAAAACAAGTGTTATTTTTAATCATTGAATTAAACGAAGCTTAAAGTTATAGCCGTTATAAAGTTTATTAAACTTATGAAGAACGAAGTTTTATTAAATAATTTTGTAATGAGTTCTAAGAAATATTTTCTATGGTACAAACACGATTCTACATTTTCTAGTACACTAATTATTATTCCAATGATAGAATTTTAATAAAATTAAAACGTTAAAGCCATATAAAAATTAAATAATGATCATTACTTAAAATTAAATATGAAATAAGAAAATTGCTTGTAACTTAAAAACATGCTTTATTAATATTATTAATTGCACTTCTTATTCGATATGAAATATTGACCGTAATCTTACGTCGAGAAAAAGTATAAACAGTTTTCTACGAGAGTCGATGTAATTCATAAAAATACATCCACTTTTATACATCACGAGAAATTAAACTATAAATGCGTTTACACTGGCGACTAAGTATTTTCATTTACTTTGATATGATATCATTATTTGGATCTTCAGTCCATTAATAGAACACAAAATAATTTTCGACATTTTTTTTTTATTTTATATCTACATTTAATATTTAACTTCCTGCTCTTTAAACAATTTTAATATGAAATACCGGTATTATTATTCCACACACAAACTGCGATCGTTTTATTTCACAATCTGCAGAAATATGATTGTGGTCGTTGCGAAGGAAGAACTGCGCCACCCTAAAGTAGGAAGCGACTATCGTCACTTATTTGATTTTATAACTTAACTCATGGTTGCTATTATTATTAAGCAAGATTATTTTTAATTGCCAAACATATTATATTGTAAAATTACTATTTGTACATGATCCATGTAAATTAACAACTCTCTTCATGCCACAATAAAAAGTATTTTTAAATTATGCATTTAATAATTTGAAGACATTTCGAAACATTTTGCATTTAAAATGTAAAATAGTTGTGATTCAAAATCAAATGTCTTAATAAATTCTGTAACATTAAAATTATTCCAATAATCACGAGAATAACGCTGATTTATGTACTCTTTAAGGCTTTGCTTTCATTCACGCACCAGCCAACGTTTTTAATGCACTTCAATCTTGAGAGTTCTGAAAGTTTAGATCATGTAAATTGATTAAATTATTATCATTAAAACATTTTAAACAACCCTCGAGATACGATGAGATGTATATCAGTTTTTGTTACATTGTTTTAGAAAAACAACGGTAAATATGAGACAGTGGAACTATTTATCTTATCTAAGGTATGCGCGCTGTTAATTATGGGATAGTTTTGAAATCATCATGCACGGAATAACAGCGATAATACAAACTTATTCATTTTCTACTAACTTGTATTATTCCTATTGCTGAAATTCCACTCGATAATTGGAATATTTAAGAACAAACTAGACCGAATAATGAAGCAGAACGTATTAACCGGCAATATTCTGTTTTTCTGAATGTACAATTTTTCTCAATTTATTTACGCATGGTCAAAAAGAAAAATAATTAGATTTAAGTTTTCCAGAATTATTCGGACTATTTCTCCGTGCGAACTTTTCAAAACTGATGGAATAATAATCGAACAATAATCCGTTATATCATGTTCCGTTCCGTTTTTAACATAATGTGTGTTGTATGTTATACATCACGTATGATACGATGTATCATGATGCAATATACACTGTCTACATTTCGGTAAGAAATGCGAAAGATGTTACATTACATTTTCTTTCGCGTTATATCGATGATGCACCACTTTTTGTATTACACTTTTTTATATTAAATTATTTTATATTGAATTTTACGATATCGTGTTATTTATTATGTTATTCAACTCAACACAGAATTTAGCATTAAATACAAAATTGGTTTCATTAATTTTTGCAATAAAACGCATTATTAAATTCGAATTTTTTAAGTCCTATTTTTCAAATTATTAAATTTTGCGCCGGATATGATATGTTTGTTAAAAATCTTAATTTTACCTTGTAATTCTGATAAACGTAGGATCAAAAATGACTTTTCTTACTGTATCCAATTCGCTCATGAGATGTCATATTGGATTTACGATTGGTTTAAACGCTAATACCGCCTCTAATGCAATTTTTCTGGAAAAAATGCATCGTCAAACGTCCATTTTTTTTTCAATATTTGAACTCGCTCTCATTAAAGAGCAATGTCTTTATAAAAGTTAAGCCAGCACGACTTATTTTAAACTGGATGATTGCATCTTTCGCAAACTTCGTGGTACGTTTTTCGTAACGAAAATTAAGATAATGTCTCCATTATCTTTAATTGAAAAGCAGCAATTATCAACCGAGAAAAAGTGAACTGATCTTTTACAAGCGGGGCCTACGTATATGATTATGATTATTTGTTTAAAGAGTAACCACAAATATTTGTTGACATTCGATGTATTTATGCAACAGACGAAAGTGGTTCTTAAGTAACAAACAGTGAATGCTAATCAGCCGAATGTCAATATTTACCGATTTCTATTTGCAAAGCAGTCCCTGCCATTGAACTTGTTTGCACAAAGCCTTGAACATTAGCACGCGATCTTGAACATTGTTCATTAATATGTTCCATTGTCATAGGACTTCGTTCGAACTTCAGTCCACCGCGAATCATCGTATCCGTTGCTGTTCACCGTTCCCACCAAAAGTGATAGAACTGCGAAACGACCGAGACACTGTGCGTGGGCGTGCTCGTCACTTTCCATCGCGCGACATTAATCATTGACGGAATACACGTATAATGCGTGCCATACGTCATCGTGTCTGTACTGTAGCATACAATCGGTATGAATCATTACAAGTGAAAGCTATTTTGATACACATTGCGTGGCGCGAGTGAAAAAGAGTAGGCATCGCTGCAAATAGTTTTGAAAATTAACGCAACGGATTACGGTTTCGTTGCCTCTAAAGTGCTGTTTGCAAGCGAGCTGTCGTTGCCGCTGCTGTTGATGTTATTGTTGTTATTTTATGCTTATTGTTGCTTGACACGTGCATAAGTCGTTGACGATCGGCCAGTTGCCAGTTCGTTGACAGTAGTTTCAATTGTCATGACATTGTCGTCGCAAAGTTCGAGAGCGACTCTTTTTGGGATTACAAGCTGTCCATTTGTAACGCGGAGAACAATGGTCCAAAGTTGAGCCGGCTCGGACTTAACGAGATTTTGCTAATTAGATTTCAAACTCTGATAATCCCCGATGGCAAGGAAATTTATTCAATTACCATCGCTTTGATCGGTAAAAATGTGCATTTCGCAAAGTCGAACGATTGCGCGAAAACGAAGGCAGATTTTTTCTGAAAAATTCAGTCGTTAACGGTTGTTCTCTTTGGAACATTGCTTTGTTCATAAAAGCAAGTTGCACGAACTTGGAACGAAATTGCGCACATTTATGAAACTGAATAAAACGTGATTTTTTTATTAAGTCTATAAACAATTATTTGAACATACTTAAAAATGTGACTGGTTTGTTATAAATCAGTCATTTTTTAAAGTACTGACAACTGACTAAAGTTCTTTTTATAATCAAACATTTTTTGCCTCTCCTTTTAAAAGACCCTGAAAAACCAAAACTACATATTACAAAAGCCATTTTGCATTTTATTTTCTAACATTTTTCATTGTTATGTGCACATTCAAGATTCTTATTCCTTCGTATTACAAGACAAATTGTCATTTTCAAACATTTTTACCTTCGTGCAGTGTAACGTAAAATTTCTGCAGGTTTTATGCAAAATGTAAAAATAGCTTTCATTGATAAAAAATCGCTTATTATTACAAAGGAAACTTTTAGTGAAATATTTTTTTAATTTACACGAATTTTTCACACTATACAAATGACATCAAGTCATTCGGAATTTTCGCGTAAAGATTTGCCCTTTTTCCCTGTTTTTCATTTCAAGTGCTGTTAATGCTTTTCAACTCAACAACTTGTCACGTGTATTTTGTAACGACACTCCATTCAACTTTGACGCAAAATCTAATTTATATATTCCCCAAATAATCTAGCTAGACCTCGAAAACATAATTATTTACCGAACGAGACATTCCGAATCACAATCCTCAAATTCCGTCCGAGCTTTCTGAAATTACAAGCACCGAGAAGTTTAACAAGTTTACTTTAGAGTCCCGCGTGATGCACTGCCGTCATACAAAAATATTGAGATACGACACGTAATTCGTTATATTAACTTTTTTACTACGCGAGAAAACGATCCTTCAAAATCTGATTCTGACACTTTTGTCGTCACGTGGAAGAAAATATGAAACGCGACCCTATAAGAATGACGCGCGTTCGTTTTATTGATGCAAAAAAACGAAGCAACGTCGTACTGGATTAATGAAACCTACATTACACCCCTAATAGCATCTACAGTTCCCTCGCGACGGTGCGAATTTCAAGAATTCACTCCACAGCTACGGTCGACCGAAACTCTTGATGGCTTTACGCGTCGTTTTATACTTTCAACGGTCTTACCTTACTTTTTTCCAGAACCTTTGTCACGGTTTCGCAAACTCACCTGAAAGAAAGAAAAAAGCGACATTAGTGATTTATTCATCAGCAAGCCACGTTCGTTGAGAAACCTCGAAAAGTAAAAGTACACGAGCTTGCATTTCAACGAACGGAAAGTTATGCATTTTTTCGACACAATGAAACACATTGTAACTTTTCAAACAAAAATCGTTCTTCTTGTTAACAAAACTACACTTGTGTCAACCAAATAACTTTGACGCAACTGTAACAAAATTTAGTGTGCCGTACAAGAATGTCAATTCCTGCGAAACTTCACGCGCATCAAAAATGCGTTTCTGTATTGCATCGTATAAGTAACCGTATAGGTTGCGGTAATCGTTCATTTTCTCAACAAGCGGTTGTACGTAAAAAATGTGGCATTAACACGAAATCGATATACGCCAGTTTACACGAGTTTTGTTAATAACATATTCTTGTAAACATCGTCGTAACACCAACATACACCCATTGATTATTTTCCATGCACACGTAACACGGTTATAAATATATACCGTGAACAGCTTCGAATCCGAATTCCTTTATTTCGTATCGCGCTTCAAATTTAACAAGCACGATATTGAATATGTTCCATTAAAACCGAGAAAACAGTGTCCTATATTTATCCCAAAATGTAATTCTCAAAGTGCACCGCGAACGGCTTGTCGTGAAAAGGAAAAAGATCAGAAAATACTGGAAGGGTCCCAGGTCAGTTCCAAATGTTTACATCAATTATGAAACTCGAATGATAAAGGAATTATTTTCTCCCCGCAACTGGGGAGTCCGAATTGGAACAAGACGATGCGTCATTCAAACGCGTCGAAATAAAAGAACGAGCGAAGCGTCGCGCGTTTAATAAATCAAGCACAGTTAAGTTGACAACTATCGCATTATAATCATATTTATTCGCATTGGGGGAATCCGTGGGACACGACGTTATCCTCATCCAATACGTCGTACGTTCGATCATAAATCTATTCGGGTCGTATAGGCATTATAATGAATATTTCAAAATCAAAATACAGAGTTAATAACCAACGGAACACAACAGTGTTCCAGTAGCCAGAGTAATTTAAGAAAAAAGGCCCTTTATGCTCTTCCATCAATCCGTACCACTTGGCACTAGAATTGGACGCGTGGCGGTAGTAACGCAATGATTCATAATTCGCGTTGAAATATAAATCCATAATTGCTTCGCACGACGTAACGAGTTTGCGCTTCGTTGTACAACGTGGTTATTATAGTTTGGTGGATCAAAATGATAGGTAATTGTTAATTCTATGGGTATACGTAAACCATAATAATCAATGACAACTCCGTACCGGGAAAGGCACGAAGAGAGAATTTCCGTATCGAAAATTAATTTTGCGCGGATTAATTTACCAAAGAAAGCTGGAGCGTTCGCCATGCGAAAATAAAAACGGTTGACCGCGGAAGAAGCTTGGCTGTTGATTGGAAGCGAAGCATTGTCTGAGCAAGTTTTGCCGTGTCTTGTGTCTGATCAAAGCAATAAATTTGGGAAGAACGAGTGTTGAGTCGCGTCGCAGAGTTTGCCAGCGGAACGAGCCAGTGCATTTTCCAGGGCAATAAATTCGCAGGACCTAATACCGTCGTGACAACGGACTTTTTGTCGCTTAACTTATCTTCGCGTTGTGTCTAACCGGAAAGTAACCGCGAAGTGCAAATAAGGAAATGAAAATGGCCTGGAAGGAAGATCCGTTCGTCCACGCTTCGGCATCGGGGAAAATTGCATTCATAAAGAAAAGCGCGATATTTCAATATATCTGGATGAGCGAGAAAAATTATGCGAATAAAAATTCACGCCCTTTGTCCTTAATTTAACTCTTCTGTGCGGTGTAAGAAACACGTCTGTATTTTAATACTTTTATTTATTTATGAAACAGCATTAGTATTATAAATTTTGTACATTCGTGCAATAAAAAATGTTTAACGTTACTTTTGAATTCATTTTGTTATTGACGAAAAATATGAATCATCGCGTTACAATTTTGTGAATAAAATGAACAGGATTTATTTACCGTGTGGAAACGTAAAATTAATTCAGACAACACCGAACTGAAATTAAACACATATTTTCAGTCGTGTAAAATGTTCTTTAATAAAAGAAAATAAGTGTGATTGTAACTTCTTACACAACGGAAGATATATTGATGCGGTATAATTAAATGCATTTCAGATATTATCCGATAAGTCAAATCCAGTACGCTTTATTGTTACTGAAGTATTTCAGATAATAAATTTTACAAATTAAAACTGCAAACTGCATTTCATATTGTGTCTTTTATTCGAAATTACTGACTTTAATAACTCAAGTAATTCGTGCAATTATGAATTTCACATCAATGAAATGAGCGGTCAATTTTGAACCACTGTTTTCCCTAAAGACGAAAATCCTGTATATTCGTAAAAGCAACTCTTTGAATTTAGTTCATATAAAATTATTAAACTGATTGCATATAGAGAATTTAACTCCCTTTATTTATCTTTGGAGGTGTGAAATATTTCAGGGACGAGTAACGTTGGAAATTAAATCGAGGAATTTTCATTTGCATTTTTTAAATTTTAATTTCCATTTACTTTGTCTAAATTACACGAAAAATGCATTTTTACTTTTCAAGACATCGCCCATGCAATTAATAATTGCGAACAAAACATTTGCATAATCTTGAACAATGATTTGTTTGATTTAAATAAATATTTTCATTCGGTTTGTACGAATATAATTATTTAACATACATTCTCTCGGAATACGAATTTCCCATCGGAAATTTTGTTTCGCGAGTACAAAACTTTAAAGGCACACATCATTTATACGAAAATAACTTTTTACATTGAAATTTGATCTCACAATCGCACAGCGAAAAAGTTTCTAATTATGAAATTCAAATTGTCTTTAAACGCGTGATTCTTGAAACTTGAACAATTCGTGCTATTTTCGTAATATTATTGTTTGGCAAAATGAAAATATTCACAGACGCGTAACGAAATCTTATAACATCGTTTACTGTATATTCCGCGAGACGTTTTAGGGAAAGAGCAAAAGTAGGTTAAGTCGTGTACCTATAGTACCAACATTTTTATAATGCACTTTGCGGGGCGGCTTGCTGTGCAGTGTAAAGAAAATTTATAGCGACTTAAGTTTTCGTAAATTTACATTTTTTATTAAAAAAGTTGCACTTTTATCGTTTTGCAACAAATCCGCTTGACTCGAGCCGATGCTCGTTTGTCGAACGAGCACCGTCGAATTCATCGAACGGGTGATTCATTCGCGTCTTGAATCAGGCTTTGCTTCGACCACAAATACAAAACCGAAAGTATCAGTCCTTCATTACTCATTCATCAAACACAAAGACGTTTCGTACAACATTGCTGCAATGTTCCGCCAACGACGTTGCTGTGCTTAAAACTGAATTGTTCTGCAAAATACTGCCTAAAAGGGTCAGCAACGGTCCCGTGACTTTAACAATGTAGCACAAAAGGGTGCTCATTGCCTTTCCAAACTGTAATTTTCC
>JABFOX010003273.1:0-10488 GCA_022817665.1 Axea sp. ZL-2020
AATTATATATATATATATATATATATATATATATATATATATATATATCAATTATTATTAACTAATAGTACAATAATTATGTTAGTTATTCATTATTGAATGATACTAATTTTATTTTTAGTGTTTATTTATACAACAACCTTTATGAGTAGCCTTGTGTAATGTTTTAAAAATTCTAAAATAGAGTCATGCATTGCAAAATTGCTAAGTTCTGAAATGAACTGGGAATGTATATTTTGTACAGGAAACTTTTGTCTATTGAATGTATTGTATAAAAAAAATCCTTTTAAATGCTATCTTTTTATCTTATATATAATAGCGAATGAATAATGTATAATAAGTAGAAAACATAAGTTATGCGTAAAAAGTGTCTATTATATATTTATAAATTTATTAATCTAATAAATTATTACTAATATAAAATAAATTTATTCATTAAAATCTTGCTTTAATTGCTACCAATAAACAAAATGAACATTAGGTACATTAAATGCTGTACGTTGTGTTCCTTGAGTGAGTATACGTTACATCATTCAAAATTTGCATAATGATCATTGAACGAAACAATGTTCTTTCAAAACAGTGCTGTTAATTGTATATTATTACACATATGTATAATTTTAGCATAGTGACGCAGATAGAATCGGTGAACATAAAATACAGTAGTACTAAAATCGGCAAATCTGAAGAGCCAACTATGTTCATATTCGTGTGTTTCACACATATGAATTTATTCCTGATAACTATTGAAATAAGATTTTGTTTTAATTGATTTGTATTAATTGAAGGAATATGTTTTGCAAATTCACAAGTATGCAATACACGTATATTTCATATATATTTCCTAAATCGGAAACTTATGTCTAAAACTGTTGGTCTGAAAAAAATTAATGTATTTTACGCAGAACTGGGCATTATGGGTAACGCAAAAAGTATAGAAAGAGCGTAATTTGATGTACTGTCGTTGTTCGCTCTCTGACCACTGAAGTGTAAAGGTGTCTATGGTAAGGATCATACTAGCCTTGCTGATAAGTTGACGGATGATCATTCTTTCTTTTCTAAAATTTGATAGATTGAAGGTAGAAATTAGATAAATCTGTTTGCATAAAAAGTGTAAATGTTCATTCGATTATGTAGAAATTATTTATATTCTACCCATTCGTGAACTTAAATCTTTTATATTTGTTACAAACATTTGCAACTGATTTGTATTTTAAATTAATTATAATTTCAATCAAAAGCCAATCTTGAAATTTATTAGCCTTTAAACTGCTATAACTTTTCAATAAATATAATTTATAAACAAATTATTTAAAAAAATTGGAGTTTCCATTTGAAATTTAAAATTTGCCCCCACATCCCACTTAGAGCGCGGTTGGAGAGAGGGGGCTAATTTTCACACAAACATACAGCCCTCTTAAAATATCAAAATTTATTTAAGACATATTTTTCGTATGCTTATTTCTCGATATATTGTGTTGTCGATTCAAAATAAACACCCTGTATACATATTTATTTAAAAAATAAAATAAAACAAACAAAAATTGTAGTATACAATTCTCTCTAAAATTTCAAATGACACTTTTATTCTTTTGCGTGTCTAATGAAATGCCATCGCCTTACATTTCTAATGCGATTTTATTGTTGAAAAAGATTCAAAAAATTAATTTCTCAATCTTACAATTCTCAAAATTTAATATATAATGAATTTTATAAATTTGATCCTGAATCGAACGAACATTTATGAAACATTATAACGTTAAGCCGCATGAACATGCAGATTTAGCAATTGTTTTCTAAAATGTAACTTAATACACAATGAATACTTTTTTTCCGAATAATTCAATGTCATTGTTTATTGGCAGTTGCGCCCGAACCATGACTGATATTGGCGCGGCGACTCTCACTTGATCCGCGTAGTGCCCTTCATTTTCAAGCGATCTCGTGATTCCATGCGCGCGCCGTGGCGCTGCAGCAGTCGCAGCTGATCCGCTGTATGGCGTGCGTGGAGTGTTGCGCGATTCACCTGTCCGTTAATTCGGCGCGTCGGTGGCGCCAGTGCTTGCGGTTGTGACGATAGTATACAACCGCCAGTGCTGCGCTGCGTTTCGTGCATCGCCGTTAGCCGTGATATCCGTATTTCTTGGGATTCGTCATCTCTCGAATTTACATTGACATTCCTTTATTCTCGGCATAGGCGTACGAGTGAAAGGCTAGATCGCCCGCTGACACGCTTGTATTCACCGAGACGCATCCCGGCAGAACCGCCGGCAGTTTGAAGGTTACGAGCCGTTTGTTTGGGACAGAATTATTTGTTTGTTTACCGTAACTGTCATTGCTCGACAGTCGCGCAAAAACGTGCGACCTATTTTTTCACGACTCCCATTTGAAGGAACGCGCCATTCAGCTACAACTCGAGGTGACTGACACCTGATGCGTCAATGACCACGCCACGCATGTGAGTCCCGCTTCCCGCTTAACTTGTAAATGCACGTCTTGATATTCGACTTGCAACAAACTTATATTTCAGCAAAATAGTCGCTCTTTCGTTTCCCGCACCGTTGAATGTGCGTTGAAAGATATGACTTATGGAATAGACAGTGCATGTGTGATTAACCAATGTGTATTTCAAGATAATAGTGATGTAACCATTGATGATAAAACACATTACATGCAACGTTAGAAATATCTAGTTGAAATGCATTGTAAAACTTATTACTGCATTGCTGAGTTGGGAGGAATTTGATATAAGATGTCAGTTTTGACTAAATTTTATTCACTTCTGTTAACATTATTTTAAATATTTATTACAAATTGAAATACGTACGTTTAAATTTAATTTTGGGTTGAACGTTTATTCGATGGTAAAATTTAAAAATTGAATTTCAGTCTGATGGAATTTGAGACTTTAAGCATTTGCAATGAAAGTTTAATTTTGTGTCATAATTTATATTGGTGTCTCACACTTTGCAGTTTTGGTATAAACGTATACTTTGAGTCGAAATGTCAATTGAAAATAACAAAAGTCAAAGGTTGCCTTTGTGTCTGTCAAATTAATCAACAAACGGACAAGAAAGTAGAAAAATAGTTGGTAAGACAAGCTGCGAGACTTGGGATAAGTCACGACATGATTTTTCGACGACTTTTGCTTTGCTATGACATTTATCAAAAGAAGAAATCGCACGTGAATGAATTCTATGAGAGAAAGACACACACGAATGTACAAAGAGGAGAGTTTTGCACAAAGAAGGAAGGGAAAAATGTGCCTTATTAAGAATTGCAGAATCTTTATCAAAATTAGATGTTTTAAAATGTGTACATTTGTTCTAGAATGTTGTGTGTCAAACTGATGTTATGTTGGGAAATAGGAGTACATGTGCTATATTTAAATCAAATTTGTATACACAATAACATTGTAATACAATAATATTACATATAACGTTAGTAAGAAAAGTTATAATATATTTTGAAATAATAATTCAATAAATTTAAATAACAGTTTTATTGGAGTATTGAACAGTATTTACAACACTGGCACAAAGGTTAATAATGTTATATTGATTTATCAATTCAGTCAATACTTTAAAAATTATAAGTTTTAAAATATATAATGCTGTGTTGTTGCATATTACTTATATAAAGTATTTATGAATAATGATTGTTTTCAGTTTTCATTTTAGTTAAACACCTATGGTTGATAAAGGTAGTTTATTTTGATTTACTTATGTATTTGTGTATTCATTATTTATTTATACATTCATTGAACTGCTCATTTTACAGTGCAAAAAAAGAATTTAAAGTAAATTATATTCAATTCAATTAATAGGTAAAGTTTGAAAGTATTAAAAATATTTTAAGAGAAACTGTAAACTTGCATACAATAACAATTGTATTTTAAACTATTCATACATGTAAAAACTGGATGATTTAATTTAGAATTATTTAACACAATTTGTTAACATTATTGGTGATTTATATATTAGACAAAGAATTAGCTTTTCTTTGTCTTTTGTTATATTTTTACATTATATTGTATTTTTGCCTAAATATGAATTAAAAAACCATAATAAATTATTATTATTAATTTGAAAAAAAGTAATTTCGTTTATTCTTAAATATTATAATATATAATTTAATTATAGCATCTGAATTTGTTTGAGTTTTTTATGCTATTAGTGAATTAAAATTTATAGCTAAATTGCGAAATAATGACTTAGTCAGCATCATTTGTTATTGATATCTGAAATGAATATAACATGAATTGTGATTATATTTACTACTATGCTATATTATTTATTTTTAAAGCATTTGTAATACGCTCCGAATTAGATTTGCTTAGAAATTAAGTTTATTTTTATTTTATTTTTTAACAACTAAACATTATAGATCACGATTACTTTGTGAGAACTGTATTAAAGAAATATATACGAAGAAAGTTATAAATATATTCATAAAGTTGTAACGTTTGCTGTTTTATCTTTTGATATTTTCTAGAATATGATTGAACAGTATGTATGATATTATGTTATGATTAAATAGAATAATTTAAATTGTAAGTAGTAAAAATAGCATGAAACTTCAAAAGAACATATAAATTTTCAAACTTTACATAGTGCTGATGCAAGATTTTGTAATTTGATGCTGAAATTTAGTATTATTTGATGCTACTAACTTAAAGTTATGATACATTAATATAAATTTACATAATATCTGTAAAATAAACGCGTTTGATAAAAATTTGTATACATTTTAAAAAGCAAAGTTTTGAAAAAATTTTCTGAATATGAATAATAATTTCATCTTTTTTATATATTATAATAATTTGTTTAAACTTATTAAAAAGTGAATCATTATTTTAATTTTTACATAAAGTATGTGTACTTTTTTCTTACAAACATTTATTGTAGAATAATATGATATACTTTTAATATTCTAAATAAGTTAAAAATAATTGCTTTTTTAATAATACTTTGCAAACTTGATTTTTTAAGATTAAATGTTCAAATAGTTGCTGTTGAAACCAGTAAATATACGTTTTTGCTATCTGTTAATGTATTCCATTAAAAGTAGTTTCATGGTTAAAGAAAGTGAAGTGTAGCTAATAATTTGATAGGTAGTTTATTAAACGAGTATATTAATACCGATTTTATAAAGCAATAAAGTCTTTATTGTTTATTGTCGTAAATAATTGATTTTAACTTTTTCGTATTTATGGTTTTTGATATTTATATTAACTTTTACCTATGAAAAGAGTTTTCTTTTTTTTAAAGATATTTTATGAGGAGTATTATTTTTAGTTATATTATGTTTAAAAGCATCAAAATTTTCATTCGTTTACAATTTTATGTTTGAAACTTTATGCATAAATTAAACAATAATTATTAACCGTTATTTTAGACAGTGATTTTAATGGAGGAATAATTAAATAATAAATAAAAATAATTCAATGTACAATAATATTATTTTAAAATTGTATTCAATTATAAATAAACCACGCAAAACATTCATTAAAGTTAAGAATACAGTAATTTTTTATGTTCAATTAAAAACAAATTATGAATTATCTTTATTGGTTATCGTTGTATTGTATGAATTAAAATGTTTAAATTTATTATAAAGGCATTCAATATTTTCATACAGATTTATATGTTATATATTTTATTCTATGTATTTGGATCAGCATACGAGGAATTTTACTTTATTTATTGATTCTAAGAAAAAAACAATTCCACTTTATAATTCCAAGCAAATAAAATTTTATATATTAACATTATATTCCTTTGTTTTAATAGGGAAAGTAAAGACTTTTCAGAATTCAGCAAGCAGAGAATTTTAAGTTGATTTCTCATGGTGAATTTAATCTCATAATTAATACGTATAATTAATAATGCACTTTATTTAATAAAATATTTCATTTTATTCAATTGTTAACTTTAAATTTTACCTTCATTTGTTAATAATAACACAACAAGAAACAAGTGTTTTCTTTATATATTATTTATTAATAAAATTATGTTGGAAAAACTTTTCTATAAAAGATATCAATGCTAATTAAGATAAATATATGTAATCAAGTATCCACATTTCACAAATATGAAAAGCAAAACAGTTAAAATAAATTAAATGTAAATAGTTTGGAACTGAATTTCCATAACTATAAATCTATAATTGTAATGTATAATTTGTACAAAAATAGATAAAAAAAGAATATTTTGCAAAAATTAAGATCAGCGTTTTTTGGAAGAATGAAACAAGGTTAAAATCTATTTTAAATTTATGTTTATGATTGAATAATTTAATATTATCTTGTCTAAATTGTATTATTGATTTTTGATACTTTTTGTACATTCTGTCAATATTATTATTATTATTATTATTATTATTATTATCATTATTATTAATGCTCAATATAAGAATAATCTTGAACTTTTTTCCTAACATGAATCCAAGTTCCATTTCGTTCGTAATTATTGTATAATTTGTTACATATTTCGACATTATATCATATTTAATGTTTCATTTATCCTCTCCACAATTAGTGATAAATGACTATTCAATATAAGACCAATAGGAACTAAAATAAAACTGTTAAACTGTATCATTGTACAGTGCAAATATGAGAGTTTAAAACAGAATATACACGTATAAAAACGTTAGTAAATTTTCCTCAAAATTTGATAATCTGGATAACTTTTATATGTTCAATAATTTGTGGTAAAATTTAACAACGAATGTAACAACAGTTGTTATTTTTAATAAGTCGTTGCTATATCCATAGGACATTTTTACCATAAATTATTGCACATATTTGAAAAGTTATAGTGAACTTTAATTATACATGTTTGCACCCATATAGATTTAAATACATAGGCAAAATTAAAAATGTCTTAAAAGGAACTGTAAAATTATATGCAAGCAATATACTCCTTTTAATTATGCAACGCATTACTTCGAAATTAATATTAGCCAACGTAATTGAAAATAAATAATTACTTAACAACAAAACACACACACACACATACACACACACACACACACACACTTCGTTATGTATTTTAGCGATACTTTAAAAATTACAAGTGGAATGTTTCGTTATTCAAACCGATAGATCGTCGGATTAAAATTCGGTCTTGAAATGTCAACTTAATTGAATTATAACATCCAAACGTAAAAAACAGTCATTCAGATTATTATAAATTTGAAACTCTTCACTGTGCATTTGATTTTATTTATTTATTTATTTTCTTTCACATAATTCGTATAATACTTTCGCCACTGCAACGCGTTTGTAATTATTGTAATTATCGTTTCCTGTCCTTATCATTGCTAAACGAATTCCACGTGAGTCATTGACTGTTCCGAGCAAAGTAAACAAATTAACGTTCGAACTGGCCCGCTGGTTGAAATTAAACGTTCATCAAAGTCCGCGCGTTCAGGTTTCAGCTCCGACCTGATCGGAACGCTCGCCGTGCCGTCGTGTTCAATTTATTCGATGACGCAACGACCTGGGAAATATCTGTGCAGGTGAAAACAGCTCTCAAGAGTAGTTACAACGAGACTACGAACTTTTTATTGTTGCGCCGAGTGAAAGTGCGACAAAAATTATTTGCGAAGAGTCATCCGCGCCAGCGGACTCATCGCGCGATTTACGGTCCTGTTTAATAATGGCCGTTGGACCGCGAAAAACAGCGGTTTCGATTTTATGCCTCAACACCGATCAATTAGAAGTGCAAAATAAACAGCGGGATTTCATTTACGTGAATTAAGTATGCGAATATAATTAGTTTGAAATAAAAATAATTAGTTCATGTTGAATTTATTTGTTGCGGTTGGTAATTATTTTTAAATTCATGCATGCTTTTTCTGTTTCTTTCAAGAATAATTGCCGCAGTGCATGTGAACATTCTCTGCGAACGCGAACAAGGAACTTGAGAGTTACAGAGATAAATGAACAAACTTTTATTTTAAGCGGTTACGAAGATAAGTCACTGAAACACCCAGACTGGTACAAAAATAATCGGATAAATAATCTCGTCACAGTATCTCGTTCTCACAAAAATTCGTAAATTTTTGTAAAAAGTGAATAACATAAAAGTAATGTATTCTTAAACTTGCTAAGTCTTAATGTTTCATTAAAAATACCTTGTAGTACAATTTGTAATTAAAAAATGCTTCGCAAATAAAATATATACTCATACTAAGTCGAAATAATGAAGCATAAGAGAGATGAAATATTTATAAAAATATTTTAATACGCGCAAAAGAAATCAGATACAATTATTTATGCGTTGAATCATTATTTGTGTAAATGATACGTATTTACGGATTTTTCTCCAAATGCATTTTTGAATTCAAACCTCAAGATAAAGTCGGTGAGCTTATACTCTGGTAAATAAAGCTACGGAAATAAGGTACATACAAGTTAAATAAAGTATAAATAAAAACATGATCTGAGGATTAATCATATATAATATGTCTCATTTTGATGTTAGAGGAGCATACACGCGTCAAAGTTTTTGCAAATGCTTGAACTGCTTGATTTGGTGTTTTTAATATCAACCGAAAAATAATTTCTTATAACAAAACTCATATGCAGAGTTATATAAATCGGCACAAACACAGATTACAGAAAAGAAATGTTTAGCGTTTGATCTGAACCCTGCCATAAAGTTCAACTGATAAATGCTTTTAAATATTACGTTTGTCTAATTGAATATAAATAAAAACTTCATATCAGAAAAAGTCCTGTTCGTCGAAATATAACAACTGCAAAATTTCGAAACTAGTAGAAATATTCTGTT
Organism: Axea sp. ZL-2020; assembly: GCA_022817665.1. NCBI lineage: Eukaryota > Metazoa > Arthropoda > Insecta > Hymenoptera > Scelionidae > Axea > Axea sp. ZL-2020. Next base: position 8,802 of record JABFOX010003273.1, read on the forward strand.
ATAAAAAAATTTAAAAATTATATAACAAAATAATATAACAATAACAAACAAAAATGTTGTCATAAAAATGGAATTTTAATCTTATATTTTGTAAAAAAATTGTACAAATTTAGCTATATGTTGTCAAACATATTTTTTACATTTTTAAACTGAAATTTATATTACTTACATATTTTATTTTTATTTTAGTATTAATCTCACTTTCGTATTAATTTTTACGGATATTAATATTACTAATTCTATTACAGTACTGCAGTTTTTAATCATATATGGGCTCGATACTGTACCAGATAAAGTTTTAATATAAAATACAAAAATAAAAGTGAAATATGGAAAACGTCAGTAGCTCGTAAATCAAACCTTACTTGAAGAACACAATATCGAAATTATATATGAAAAAGTATTATATCTCAGCTCGTGGTGCATAAAACACAGAAAAATGTCTATCCCAATGAAACAAATCCGCAATATACTATAAAAGAAGGATGAGGAACATAAAATTACAAATAGAAACAAAGTTGAAAAAATGAACTTTTGGTATCAGCAGTTTTCTTGTTTTCGAAGAGTTAAAAAGGGTGTAGAACTACTGGGGCGAAGAAATTTCAGCTATTTCGTAATTTACGAGCACGCCGGACGCTACCATGCGATTGGCTTTTGGTTTTGTAGGTCGCGTCGAAAAATTCAACTAGTACAGCGTGTTTACCGACGTCCGGCAGCTCTCTAGCGTAGGCACTTGCAATCGGATATGCTGGTCATTGACGTACTCTATTGGCTCGTTGCTTCGCATAGACAACCAAAAAAGAGATTTCCATTTTGTACTTTTGCAAATTGATCTTATACTCTATCTAATTTAAATATCACAGAGAATTTATACCTTCATACAATAGTATTATAAAGAATAATTATAATTTTATTTGTACTCATTTCTTCAATTAAGACCCTCACTATAGCAAAATATTTCATATTCCTGTAATTTTCTGCAATTCTTAATACAACTTAATTTATTTCCTTGTAAAATTTATTATGAAAACTTTATGTCGCTTAAACTCGATAATGAAAAATGTACTTTAATACATTTATTAATCGAAATTTCCTTAAAAATATTTATATAATAATGTTTAATTATGTATTTAAATCAAACGGTATATTTTTAATAAAAAAAAATATATATGAATTTTAATTATAATCAAAAATTATTATTCACTACTACTTTAATTATTTAAGAATGATGTATCAATCATTGACAAAAAATCTTTAGTAATTTTCGTGTGAATTAATATATTATATATTAATTTAATTAAATGAATATTGAACATTAATTGTAAACTAAACGTGTATTAATAACTTAACACTCACATTTTAATTTTATCACGAAATTAATTTAATTTTGACGAATATGTAATTTCATATATTTCTTATTCTTGAATAATTATATCCTTTTTAATTAATTGTCACGATATATTTTTATTAATATTTAATTATTCTTAAGCATTACATTATTAATGTTATATATGATTTGCTTATAAAATTACAGATGAAAATTTGTGGTATAAAGTTTTATATTCAATAACAGTTATTCAATATAAATTATTTATTATATTCGATTTTACATATTTACATCATACTGTAATCATTAACTGTATAATAATTCATGATATTGTGATTAACTTAACTTCTTAAATGTCCG
>JABFOX010003274.1:0-10487 GCA_022817665.1 Axea sp. ZL-2020
AAACAAATTGTACAGTTCAAAAATTTGTAAAAAGATAAAAAAATTGTTTCTGCTATCACATTAATAACATGAGTTTTGCAAATAAAATGAATTATTAAAAAATCAAACTCGAAAAAAATTAAAGGTACAGTTTAAGATTTTTTTTATTAATCTAGATTAATGAATCAATTCGCTGTTAAAATATATTCGTTTTTTTTATGTTGGGTGATATATAAATAAAAAAAAATAAAATAATATAAATCGGAATAATTATAGCCTTTATAAATATATAAAAAAAAGTATTGTCTTTAAGTGAATTGTATTATTATATTTACTTTTAATAGATATTTGAATCACCTACTGTAATTATTGTGCGAATGGCTAGTTTATAAATTAATGTTTAATCATATAATTATTAATTTGTGATTTCATAACTTAAGATGCTCTTTAAATTAATAAAATTATAGTAATTAAATTATTTTATTATTTTTACCTGTAAAAACTAGTTTCATCAGGAGAATTATTGAAAACTTGAAGGAATTGCGACCTTCGAAGATGATACATGAACTGTGGGTACAAAGAAAAGTTTTCGCCAAGTCTAAATGAATTTGGATCGTCTTTTGCATATTCGCCGAATTTTTGACACTAAAAATAAAAGAAATACGGTTAATGAAATTAAATCGTGAAAATATTTTTTTAAATACATCATCATTTTTAATTATTTAGATAAGTATTTAATAATTAATGATATAATGTAATAATGGCATCGCATTGTAATAATATTTGCTACAATAATATTCAAAATAATTATTATTAATAAAAGTGTCTTACAAGTCTGATAAGCATGCGATCTACCCAACGAAGAACGTCTGGTCCATCATCAGTTTCTGCTCTAAACACTGCCAAACGCGACATCAGTACTGCAGCAGCTTCTTGATCGAATCCAGCGCTAATATGGTGAAGGGACGTTGCTGCATCTGCCCAACTAAAATATAAAATTATTACATTAAATTCAATTTAATTTGAAATGAAATAATACTGCAATTAAAAGCAAATTTATTGATATCTACTACAGGTATCTCAAAACTATATTTTGGAATTACTTTTTATAATTGTATAGTATTTTAAATTAAACAAAATACTACCAAGAATTCCACAAACAATTAATTTATAACTATTATACGTATATATTTTTTATTTATATGAAATGACTTTTAAATGAATTAAATTTTATTTATTACAATAATTCTACGTTGTAAATATATAACAATATTGAAATATTGTTTGATACATTAAATATATTAATTTAAACATAAAATCCACTTATAGTTTATTATTAATCATGATAAAAATTTAATTCATAATTTTAACATTATTTTTTATTTTTTTAATTCATTAATTTAATTTTAATTTTACGTGGAATTTATTTGTTTTTCAACATTATTTTATTATATATTTTAATTGAAAATTAGCAAGTTTGAAAGATAACTTTTATTGAATTTTAAAGATTCAGCCATACTTTCTAGCAATAGTAGTTACTCTAATTCTTCTTTGCCCACTGCTATGTTGATACTGAGTAATAAACTGAATGCATCCTCGACCACCTTGTGGAATCGGAGCAGCATGTTGATTAACGACTTCGAAAATAAAAGCAGCGGTAGTTGAAGGCATAAGTCCACAAAATTTCCACTGACAAGTTCCACCCAAACCAACTTCTTGTTCGCCAACACTTTGCCCTTTTACACCAAGAGACACGCAAGGTCCGATCGCACCAGACACCTTGAGTTCTCTAAAAAATGATTTTATTAATTTGAATTATGCAATTTCATTATCAACTGAATAAGTCATTTAAAGCCAAATTATAAAAAGAGTTGTAAGAACCATAACTCAGGTGACTATACAAAAACGTCGTTTTAAACAAAATTATACATATTCAATAAAGGAGAGAAGAGTTACTGATGTTAATCTGTCCCTGAACTGATTTAACATTACTGAATATTATTATAGATTCCTAAATATTACAACAATAGAAATAATCTCAAAAAATTAAATTAAATTAAATAAATGATGTTAAATTTAAGTACCGAGAAGTTTTGATTTCCAAAGTGGCATTAAATGCCATTTTCAAGTCACCCTTTTGATCCTTGACAAAAACCCGTTGGAAGGTCTGCTTGAAAAGTGATGAATTGAATGAGTCACCCATGACCATATGACCACCGGTAGAATTACAGCAGGATCGCATTTCTAGCAAACCAGTCTGATCAAGAGCACAGGAATAGATGTCAATAATGTGACCATTAGCAGCAGCACGCGCTGCCAAACCGTCGTAATGTTTAGTTGCTTTTTTCATATGCTTAGCATTGTCCTTGTGGATATCATGATGAGATCTAATAGGCTGTTTTAAATCATCGGTTACTACTTGACCAGGACCTTGGGAACAAGGACCACCTACAAATAACATTATCCTGAAAAAACCAAAGATTATATAATACCGTGCAATAAAATTATTACTTTTAGTTTTGTTCTATATTATTATTTTATGAATGTACATTTATAGATACAACATTTATCTTTAATAACAATTTCTCATTGTATGTTGCAAAGAAAGAAGATTTTACCGAGCTCCAGTATTTGCATAGCTCGCTTCCAAAAGTCCAGTTGCAACTGCTAGTGCAACTCCGGTTGATCTTAATGGACGTTTACCAGATGGAACTGGCCATGGATCTCGCTGTAATTCACCTAGAAGATCCGTGAGACTCATGTCACATTTGTGAACTGGTTGCAAAAATCTATTCGCTGCAGGAATGGGCTGGCCAGGATTTTGCATTCCTCTTTGCTGAGGATTTTGTCCAGGTATTGGTCGTCCAATTCCTAAAAATGAAAAATTTTAATTTACATTATTCAAAATTAATAATAAATTATATTTATTATAATTATTATTATTATAATGTTCATTTGAATTCAAAAATAATTTCAAATGTAAGAAAATACATTTCTGTAATTACTTTTACTTGTTTATTAATGTAATATTTGTACAAAAAATCATTGTGATGTATAAAACTTTATAATCATATATTCAAAATAATACTGACACTGTTACTGTTATTGTACCATACTACTAAACCTTTTCTTACTAAATAAAATATATACTCAATAATCACAATATACACATTGACAATAACTTTAATTATAAACTCGATTATGCAATTTATGAAACAAAATGTTATATTGGTTAAACGAAATATGCATAAATAAACAAAATAAAGAAAAGTTAAAGTTAGATTAATACAACCACCTGACAAACTTTTATGTCTGGTGGAAATTTTGTTTAAAAAATTGATACAATTAAACAATTCAAATTATTAATTACAAACCCAACATGTCTTGCACTTGTTTTGGTTGCAACTCTTTAGTTCCTCGAAAAACATAGCTTTTTCCACAACCATCGCAACCGAGCTCATGCATTTGAACCATTTTTCCAAATGTTATCAAACCAATAAGAGCATTGGGTGGTAACAACGAAAGTGACATTTGCAAAGAATCTTTCAAAGATCCTAATTCCTCTTCATCAAGACAAGTGTCGACAACGTAAAGGAATATTGGTGGTAGGCACTGTGTTCTCTGTCGATTAATACATTTAAGATATTATAACTTCACTTATGTTAAATTATTTTTCTCAAACTATCAATTTAAATATTGATCATTTGTTTATACACATTTTAATTCCATACTTCTGTCAATAAATTAAAAGTTGCATTCATCATTTTTACAAAGAAACTTACCATCATTGTATATTCAATTGTGGAAAACATTGGAATCAACTCAGCTGGTTGATGTTGATCCGAAATTGCAGCATATTGTTGGGGAAACTGAAAATATTGATAATTAATACTTTAGTTTGGATATCGTGTTTAAAAACATTTTAAAAAATCTTAGATATTCATTTATACACAAGAATTACATGTAATTTAAAAGAGATTTATATAGACAATATGACAATAAACAAATTAAGAAAAATATACTGTAAAACATTGCAAATATAAAAGTTTTTTTTAATACGTTTTTCATTTCTCATATAATTACAATTCTCACTATTAATTTAAACTTATATTCAAAATAAATTAATCATTAATGATTCATAATATTAATCAATTTAATAAGTATTCCTTTATAAAATATTTAATAATGTAGAATCTTTATGAATTAATTCAATTAATATTTCTATATCAAATATAAAACTTTAAATTATTTAATTTAATACAAATTAAATAAAAACATTTATTAATGTAATATATAAAAAATAGACAATCTAATGCTAAAATAACAAATCTTCAAAATAATAATACAATTTAAAAAATATATTAATTATTTAAAATGGTCATTATAGAATAATAATAAATGGTACAAAAATATTTTAAATAAGCATTTAAATAACCACTGATAATATTACAGCATTGTTTTTATATGAATAAAATCACACGTTCATATAAGTGATTCAAATTTCACTAATCATATAACTAGCATTGAAGTTATATGTGTTTACATGTGTCTATCATATAAATAGCATTAAAGTTAAGCACGTATGTGAAAATGTCCCTGGCTCTAGTGAACTACGTGTTACAGGTTGCCAATAAAGTGCCATCTAAATATCTATAATAGTAATGGAACCATTGTTTTACATTCGCTAAACACCACAATAAGATAGCATTGATAACAATATGTGTTTATTTCAAACTAGCGTCTTATTGTCCCAAATAGATGTTTTGACTAAATTATAGTATTTTTGCAAATTCAAAATTATCGTTAAAACTGTCTTACTTTCATTGGTTGAAATGGTATATTAAAAACAATTCGTCAAACAATTTTTCTGTAATAGAAAGATAGGATATAACAAAGCAATACAAGAAATAATGAAAACTGATAAAATAATTATCTAATTTTTTATTTGTTCTTATTTTGAATATAAGATAATCAAAAACTGAAATTAGCTAACACAAATAAAAAAAAGTGTTACGTTACAAAGAAAAAGAGTACAAAACAAAATTAAATACTCGATATTAGTTATGTGATGATTCTTTATTTGCAATTATCATTTTTAAAAGAAATTTTAATTCAAGACAGAATAATTTTGTTTTATTATTTTGAGATTATTTATACTGAAATCATTTTGTTTCAGAATGACTTAAAAATTATAACGATATAATTTTTACTGTCAAACAAAAGTATAATAAAATTAAATTAATTTAACAATTTAAAAAAGTTTAATTTTAAATTTCATTATCATTTTAAAGGTAAAAATATTTATGAAATAGAGTTTATTATAAAAAATACAGTTTAAAAACATTTGCACTTCAAGAAAAAATGTGTAATACTTTATGTTTATCAATTAATACATTATATACACATATTAATTAAAAAATCAACTTTTTAATTAAATACATTTTATTTAAAGATACAAAGGGTAATAGTTTCAAAATAAATTCAAGTCAAATTTAATATTAAGTGACTCTAATACAGTCTATATTAATTACACATATATTAAATATAAACAATCAAAGCATTTTTAAAATACTTACAGGGTTACGCTGAAAACAAAAATTGCACACCCAAAGTTTTCCCCTGTAATCGACTTGACAAAGAGGATTAAGAATCGCTCTGCAAGTGTTTCTTGAGCATGTCACTGGTTCATATTGGATCGGTGGCAAATCCTGACGTTCTTTAATGGGTTGATATAAAACGCCCAAAGGGACAACCAACCTGGTTGCTTCCACTCTAGAAGATGGCCATACGTTCCAAGTACAACGTATTCCATCTCGATCCTCATTTTGTTGAATAAATTCCTCATAAGTCGTCATTTTAACGCTAAAAACACACATGAAAAATGTTACAATTAAAAGTTAAATAAAAGTCGATTAAACAGGTATTAAATGGGTGAATTAAATATGCAATGTAAATAAAAAAACCACCAAATTATAAAAGTTACAAAAACACATTTTTTTGCATTTTTTTATTGCTTTACTTGTAAAGTGTTAAATTGTTTGCATTATCTCACATAAATATAATAAGCATAAAGAAAGCATTTACTTAGAATTTAATTACTCATTTTTCCAACAATTTCATTGTTCTCATTTACATATGTGAAGCTTGATTGTGGAATTAATTCTTTACAAAATTATAATTCCATTAATTGGTAATTGAAAGTGAATACATATCTTTGGAAATAAAAACAAGCAAATTTTAAGAATTGGAAGATGCAAAAACTTAAGCACTTACTGCGGTGTTCAACGACCATATGAATCAAAAGAGTAATCTTTTGCAATGCCAAATTTGTGGAGTGTGTCACAGGGTGTATAACATCATAGCTGGACGTTTATTCGTCGCAAACTCGTGGCTCCAGAACTGCTTTCTGTAACTCTTTTTCGTGACGTTTCTTAACACGCTGTCATCGAAGCCACGTCACAGCTTAGGCTTCTTCTTTCAGTTATCCCACGTCACGGCAACTTTGCTTTGCTTTAACCTGCTTGGCAGCTCTACATTATGCTTTCACATCAACAGTTTCCGCTATTCCTTTTTACTTTTGTTGCTTTCTCTTTCTAACAATGTAAGAAAGACAACGATACGAATAGTTGAAAAGAATGATGTATATATATTAATTTAAATTGTATTAATATTATATATATATTGAGAATAATATGCATGTATATAGTAATAATATAATTATTAACAATCAGCAACGTGTGACTTGAAACTACTGCAAATATTTTATCGGTACGGAAAATGATACGTGGATATTTACAAAACTTTCAAGTGTCACGGAGGGACATATTTTATGTTTTAATAAACAGTTTCACAACATCATTAGATTTACGCGTTTCAAAATTCAAAATTCATTGTAACATATAAATAAATGATACTTTTAAATATATATGCATCAAATTCATGAGACAATGATTGTTAAAACAAAGAACAAAATTTTATCTAATCATATTTTGATAATTTAGTAATCTCAATAATAATGTTTTAAATATCGCTTTAAGATGAGTACTAAATAAATTATGATCTTCAAAACGACGTAACCCTAAAATAAACATATTTTTACGAACACTTTGTGAATAAGATGATTAATTTTTCAATTCAGTGAGCAAGCGGTCTTTAAAATTAATGAAAAAAAAATATATAGTTAGTTAATCAACACTTATTTCAATTGAAAAATTATGACGAACTGTGTGAATGAATACAATTCATACGAGTGATTTTTTTTTTTTTTAAGGTTATAATTTAATTTTGATAACTAATCATATTCTCCCATCAATTTGAAAAACTTTTATAAATTCATAAAATTAAAAATAAATTAATATAGCATTATTAATAAAAAAACACTATTTATCAATAGTGTTTTGACTTCAGCAGTTTTTCTTCCTTTTAAGGTGATTCTGCAGACTGAAAATCACGGAATTGTTTTTTTGATTTACATTATTAAATTGTTAAATTATTAGTTATAAATATAATCACGATTCTTTGATGAAAATAATCAATCGCGTTTTACCAGAACAAGATAAAAATATTAGAAAATTATCCCCTCACTCAACTACAGTTGCGCACTTGACGCTGGCGTGCGCCATGTTCTTTCTACATGTCGATGCCTGTAACTAATCACCGTACAATGTTTAAATCTTAACTGTTTATCATGTTCCTCATTTAACAATTACGAATTGATATGAAATAGAATTCGCAAAACTATAGGATATAAAATAGCATTAATTAAAGTGCAGTAAAACTTTCAATGATTTTAAGAGTCCTATCGATCCGCTAAATTATGTACCAATACAATACCAACGCATGTAGATTTTCCCCAACGCAGAAAACTTTATTTCAAATATCTGAAAAGCCGCCTTTCTATGCAATTTTCTAATTTATAACTGTATGTGTTTATTTTTAGTAAATTCTATTTTAGTTGTCAGTATTTTTGTTTAAAACTGTCATCATTTTACTAAAAAAAAATAAATAAATAAATAAACGAAATATTTATAGATACGAAATTTAAATAAATTGTTAGCACTAAACATCAGTTTTGTTACAGCAATATTATATACAGAAAAATGGACAAGTAATTACGAGTGAGACAGAAGAAAGGTGTCTACATTTTCAATAGCTTTACAATAAGATCATCATCAATTTCATCAATTTATATCATTTGGCATCGATGGATTGAGGTATGTCAGACTAACTATCAAATTTAATTGATTATCAGTAATTCTAACATAGAGATGTTCAACATCTCTACACAATATAACTACTGCACCCAAACAAAATAAATGAGAAACAGTTTTGATTTTCTTAATTTAACTAAGAATCAATAATAATAAAATAGATGTTTTTTTATTAAGTGAAAATATTTTTAAGGGGCATTGAAAGTTTTAATTTGAAACGGTAAATTATTTAAAAAGGAAAGATTCGTTTAATGTAGTAGAGCAGTATTTAAGTGAGTAGGTATTAAAATTTTAAAACCATATTAACAAAAAAAAGCATATTATTAATATGTTAAGCATCAAGTTTATTTTGTCTGTTTTCTCGTTCGGCTTGCGAAATAAGATTCCGTTGAAATCTTGCCTCACGTCAGTCATTCGTGGCTGACATGGTCAGAACGGAAAGTTCAGTATCTGTCACCAATGACTAACGCGGCAACTAATGTATTAAACCTTTATAGATATCGTTAAATGAAAAATGAAAATTTGACACAATTGAAAGATTTGTTTATTTGATCGACCAACGATGTAATGAATTCTCTCATTAATATACAAAGCTTATTGATAAGTTCAAAGATGAATCGTAAAACGAAATACAAATTGTCTAATCCTCTCAATACATAAATATAAGTGTTGTTGTTGTTTTGTTTAATGGCTGAGTAAATGCTTTTATCTAAGCCTTGAGTACGCCAATAACTATGTAAATATAAATATAATACATTTATAGAGTGCTTGGATCACTGATTGTAGCAAACTCTAAGTAATACGTTGATAGGGTACTTAAATACACTAGATAGATTTATGTTAAGACTACTAAATGATTGTTAAAAACAGCTTTTTAAATTTTTTCTCTAATTGGGTTTCTACACATTTTATAATTTAAATTTTATCATTATGATTAGATCTTTACCATTGAATAGTTAGCAATAAATTTTCTACCTTCAATTTAAAATATTACTGTTATAAAAGCTAATCTCCAATACTCAGGAAAATTGACTTTAATTAGTGATTTATTTAAGATTTTGTGTAGGATATTAAAAACTGTCAAATTACATTTTTTGAGTATAATTTATATGCCATCAGCTTCTAGACTCATTTGAATATAAAACTTCGTTTTTATAATTCAATATTGTAAGAATTATATAATCATTCTGTCAATAATATTCATTATTTTTCAAGTATGTTCCGTGCAGAAAAAAATGCTTTGCATTTACAATGCACTTATTTTTGAAAAGAGATAAATATGTGTAAGTATGCTGCAAAGTTTACTTAATAAAATATGTTAATGTATAGAAAAACTAATGAAAATTGAGGATGCGTCTTAATTTAAAGTTTATTGAAATAATTGAAGCAAATAATTTTGTTATTTTCGATGAACATTTGGATAAATAATTAAGAATTCCATATTAATGGGTTTTAAGAATATTTAACAATTTTCCGTCAAAATAAAAGTAAACAAGTAAAATAACATTTAAAGAACGAAGTTAAATTAATTAAATATTACATATTTTATTGTGTTTGAAAACATTAAACACTTTGCTATTCTGAAAATACTAAACATTTGTATTTTCATATTTTTGATCAGATGTATATTTCTCAAGATATTCTACTGTACCAATGTTTTTGCTTCAGTATTAATTACATGAAAATGTATTTAAAGTTTCTTTAAATACATTTGATTGAACTTTTACTGAGTTCTAAATTATTTTTATTTTTAAATATACTGATTTTCACAATATGATGGATATAATACACAAAAAAAACGTATCTCTACTTGCATAAACACTGAATTTTATTTCCTTTTAAATTCTTATAAAATTTGTTATAAATATATCGCGATTGTTTTTATGTTTTATTTTGTAATGTATTTTCATATCTTAACATTATATTTAATAAAATGCTGAATACATATTATTAAAAAAAAAAAATTTTTTTTTGTTAAAATAAATTATTAAACAGAAATATTTTATCCTTATTTAAATTTATATATTCGGACAATATATATTTTTTTGATTTAATATATCTGAATTCTTTAATAAAATTTATTAACAACTTCACTCTACAGTAGATTATTATAAGCATTATTACAGTATGTTACATAATTAAAGTTATTTAATTTTTTTTTACAAGTATTTGCTTTATTCAATAATTACATTAAAAATTACAATAGATATATTTTTGAACGAAAATAACAATATACACAAATGGAACATGAATGTTTTAATACAAGCCACAATGCATACAAATGAATTTAAAGCATTC
>JABFOX010003275.1:0-10487 GCA_022817665.1 Axea sp. ZL-2020
GGTTAATGCCTTTATTATATTTAATATTAAAAATAATAAGTACAGAACTTACAATTTTTGAAATACAGTTTCGAATTTCCCATGAGATATAAAATTTTATTTGTTATGTATGTATTCATTTTTATAATAAACATCAAATTTTACACTGTAAAAATATGGTACAAATAACACAAAAAGTACAGTTAAAATTTATTCTTTTGTTTATAAAAAAACAAGAAAAAGAAAAAACTGCCACAGCAAGTGTTTTTTCTGAATTAAGATAATTTAACATTGATGTTTAACTGAATGAAAAAGAAACAGAACAGTTGAACTAACTTTAAACTTTCTTGCAACCAGACACCTGATGTTTCTATTACGCTATAATTTCAACTTCAAATTAACATTTATGTTCTCTTGACGGTACTTTTACATTATACATGATAAAATTTATAGTTATGTTCAAATTTGATTGAATGTCTCTTTTAAGTTTTGCTAGTAAAATGTTAATAATACTACTTAGATCAGTAAGTTTGTGTTATAAATAGTTTTGGATTAAAATATTTACTGGAATATTGTATCTCATAAAGATGAACAATTTATCAATAAATTGTATTAATTTATGAAGTATTTTGTTATTTGAATATTATCTACAGTACATGCAATACAATTTAATACCTGTAAAAGTATTTTGTTAAATTACAATTTGTTTCATATTATTTTCAAATTGCTCTTAAATCACATTTCATAGAACATGAAAGTTGAGTTAATTTGAAACATTTTGAAGTTAAAGCAAAGAGTTGTATACATATTATTATTTTGTTAATCTTTCGTATATATAAAATTATTCCAGAATAAACAACATAGGAATAGCTCATCGTTGCTTAGTACTTGCGAAGGAAGTGAAGATGCTACGTGAGATCGATGCCTTACGATCGCAAGAGATGAGCAACAGGAACGGGAAGTGGCTGGAGATGGCTTCCGGTGGTGTCAGCCGGAAAGATGACACGGCTCAAGCAATTCGTACAGATAGTAAAGGGATGCGGGACAGAATTCGGTACAGCCTGCTTTACCGTTCTCTCGTGGCTGGCGACACCCGCAGAGACGTGCTGCTTGCCTTGAAAAGCATTGCGGGTGAACATAGTTGCAGGCTGTCTCGCGACCTGAACTGTCTCATTGATCAGGAGTTGTTGTTGTTGGATTGTGATGTCGGCGGGACGATGCTCAGTCAACTTAGGAATCGCTTGCGGCTGGCCTATCTTAGACTTGCGGATGCTGTGGTCCCGAAGAAAGGTCAGCAGTTATTTACTACCTTTTGCAAATGCATAAAAAATACATTTTTATTATAAAATTATTTAATTTTAATATTTATTTTTAAATAAAGTTTGATACTCAGTTTGTCAAGATTTTGTTTTCAGTAAAATATGCAAATAAACATATGATTGTTAAGCTTAACGCACTTGCACACAATTTATATTATAGTATTAGTTTTTTACAAATTAACTGACTCAATTTTACTGATTTTTGGTGTTATCTATTATTTATGATAATTTACACTTACGAAACAAGTTTGTTAAATACGAATAATATTCATATATGATTATATTATGTTATTAGAAACGAATTTTCCATTATAAGTATAATTTAGTCAATGAAAAAAAATTTTAAATAATTTTTATGAGTGAAGAAGTGATATTTTTAATATTTATGAGTAAATATATACATTTGTAACAAAAGTAAAAAATGTTATATTACATTAAGAAAATCTTCTGTAACCTTATATCAAAGAATTAAATAAATAAATAAAGTTAAATATTTATTTGATTCTTAATTTAGAGAAAATCTAATATTTAAAACTTATGTACTTTCATTTCTTTTAAATTGAAATACACAATTTTTATAATTATTTGCTATAGAAAATCTTTTAAAAATGTTATTACTTTTCCGCCTGGAAAAATTTACTGTAGCTCGACCTATGGGCAATATTTGAGATGGAATCAGTTACAGTAAGGTTTACAGTAATTCTTCCCCAACGCAATAATACAGATCGTTTTCCAATCTTGGAAAATCGGGCGAATATTAAATTGATATCAGAAACTGACCGTTGTCTAAGCACCAAAATGAAACAATGTTTTGCTCTGATCTAATATCATTTGCCTAGAATGGTATAATATCAGTAAAAGACGGTTGACAAATAATTATATGCCAATATTGTCCCGATATAAATTTCAGATTTTATTTAATCATTGAACGACAACTTATGTTTTAAATTCGTATATATTTTTAACGAGTGTATGTTGTCACAATGTAATATAAATATTATACTTCTTAGAAGAGCATTTATCATGCTTTTTTAGTAAAATGTATATCTTTTCAAAATTCAAGATACTTCTAACTTCTAAGAGACTTCTAAGAAGTATAATATTTATATTGTGTTGTGATGACATACAATCGTTGAAAATATATATGAAAATAAATTTGAGATAATATGAAATTGCTCATAATGAACATTAGAAACATATGGCCAACTTCAGCTGTCAAAATTGGCTTAATATTTTAAGCTGATGTAGGACCAACATTTACTTTTGATAGATATCCAATATCTGTAACTGATGATGAAAATCAATGTTACACTAGCGTTAATCTGTGCAGGTCCAATAATGACAAGAAATGTTAAACAAGTATTTGCTTAAAGAGATTGGCTTGGTATTACGAACCATTTGATATTGAAACAATATTCGAGATTGATCTTCAGCCAATACTTGTTACCGATATTTACATCAGGTTTACGTTTTCAACATACATTGATTTACGTTTGGCCAATCTTAAATACTTGGAGCATGGTGATGACAACGGTTTGCCAACGGTCGTTGATACCAAGCCACTGTTGGGTCAATTGTCACTTTCTGTGTGAGCCACTATAGCCACATATTCTACCATAGTACCACAGTATGATACGAATATCGTTTTTGAACAAGGTTCATACATTAATCATAACATGTGTGGAACTGTGGTAAAATATTTTTCGTAAACATAACTACAATATCATTGTAAGTTTTGCTACAGTGACTGAAAATTCGTTTAAATTTTAAAATAATCATTTTTAATATAAAGTATAATTAATAGAAAAAAGAGTAAATACAAAATTTTTTCAAAATAAATAAATAAAATAAAAAAAGAAAAGTATACAAAATGGCGTTGTTTTCGTATGATTTTATATGAATTTTATAAAATTTTTTAGTAATTTCGAATTATTCCTTGTTTAAAGCTCTTTTTGAATGTTATATTTATTAAATTGATTTGTCTATTCGATTTTTATCATTTTCATTCGACAATTTTCACTTTTTCTATTCTCCATCAGAAAACTCGCAAGTAAAATGCGTTTTCAAAGAGGGATCAAATAAAATTCTCTCTCCTTTTCCCCGTAAAATAAAGATCACACTAAAAGTTTTCTTAGAACATTACTTTTTCAAAAGGAAGTTGTCTAAGAAGGGTTATGCCATCCTAACTGTATCGAAACCATTTCTAAAATCAAAGTAGATATTTCTTGTACAGCAATACGTGGATAAAATAAAAGTATGAATATTTTAGAGACCGATTTTCGACGTGCACCAGATTTCGTGTACGAGTCGTATGAACGAATGAAGCAGGATTTAGCCATTCGCGAGAGGCAATTGGGCGTTGTGAGTTTGGATCAACGAGTTCAGCCGAAGTTCATCCATCGCTTGGTAAACAGCGTGTGGCATGGTAAATCCGGACTTTCCGAGTGCGATGATCTCGAGCGACTTTGTCTAGTCCGCTTTTACCGTGAACATCCCTGGTCGCCCTGGAATAACCTGCTCCTGACCAAAGAAGAGGCCGTTTTGCACGAGTCTATTGCAAACCTCGACGATGCTTACGATGCCAGTCTCGTGCGAAAGTTTTGCCACAGGAATTTGCAAGCCCGTCTCTATTTCGAGTCAATTACTAAGTTAGCGAAACAGTCCGAAAATCCAAACCAGTGGGTTAGAAATCGTGCCGGAATAAAAGTCAGGTAGACATCTGGCTTGAAGTTATTTACCTTTTTTTAAACTCGACCTTTTTTTAATTTATTGTTAGCTCAATTGCGTAAGTACGAATGGATATAACGATTTAATTGTTTAATTAAGTATGAAATTATTTCCTTAAAAAATATAAATCATTCTAACAGTGTTTGGAGAATAGTGTGAGTTTAATAAAGTAAGCAATCAAATCTTATTATAGCATGATTAAAATTGGTTCAAAATAAATACTTTTCATAATTTAGATGTAAAAATGTGTTTTATATATTTAATGATTTTATTAATTACTGATATAACAACTATTTATTTTTATTCGCTTTAAACAATATTATTTTAGATCTGATGTTATTGAAAGACACTTGAATTTTATTTTGCTATTCATGCAATTTATATATTCATCATATATTATAAATTATTATGGTTGGATAGTTATGTTTCAAGAAAAGAGTTGCTATTGCCAATCTACATTTTAATTTTTTTTTTTCATTTTTAATTCTAACTTCTGCCATACTTGTTGCTAAAGAATATAATAATATTGTGGCAACTGTACAGTAAATATTTAATATTTAACTATTTAAATTATATTTTTGTTATATTGTTGTCATACACGTTTTACTGTTTTACCTATTTATCTATTCATTATTATCTATTCATATTGTTACCTAATCATTTTCTTATAATTTCTATACAAATACCGAATTTTTACTGTTTTTTTTCGACTAAACCATAAAATGAACAATTTAGATTTAAATTGTAAATATTGTTATAATCAATTTTTTTGGTTTAATTATTATTAAAAGTTAATCACATCTAGAAAAAGAAAAATCTTTATCAAGTTCAATCACTTCTTTTTATACACACGAGAAAATTTAGATTATTCGTGAAAAACTTTTGCCTGTACTGTTTGTTCACTTCAGATACAAGAAAAATGTAATAAATGAAATTAAATATCGAGGAAATGTAATAACAAACAACTACAATTTGTTAGTTTAAAAGAGGTTTCTATGATTCAGTTTATCTTTTTTTAAATTATCATAAAATTTAAGATTTAGCTTATCGATTCGAAGATATTATGTATAGAATTTTATGTTTTTCATATAACATAATAAATATATATTGTGATTAAGACAAAATATTAATTGAAATTTACAAGATTTAAAATTTTATAAGTAATTGTTTTAATATTAGATGTTTAAAATTTTATTATACGTAAAAATATATTGGTTTATTATTAGTCGAAGAAAGTGCGGAGCTGTTTGTTATAAAATGTACATTTGATAACATAAAATGAACAAACATGACATTATTGCAGTACTGTTAAATAATGTTTTAATTAAATAATAAGCACGATTGAACTTACACTCGAAATAATCTTCCATTTTAATAGATCTTTGTTAATTATATTAGGATTTTACGAGTTAAATTTATTTTACGACTGAGGTATATTATTCTGCTTATTCATATGTACTAATTTCTTATTATTCATATGTACTTAATTCTGAGTAGATTATATAATCTTATATTAGACTCATATTTCTTTTATACTATATAGATAAGTTAGTATATAATAAGTATAATTAATATAATGTGTGTTAATTATTGAAACAGTAGACAATTTTAATGTCCACTAAAACAATAACTGTGAAGTTATATTTAAAAACTGAAAATAAATAATTTTGCAGTTAAATAAGTTCAGTGATTAAAATTATTAATATAAGTTTAAAATCATCACAGTCGTCTAGATCGAAATGTATTGTATTTGACTTATTAAGAATATGGTAGTTGAGTTGTATGGCCACTATTTCCATATAGTGTTTTTGTCATTAATAACAGATTTTTAAGTCAGAAATGTGCTATTTGCATAACGTGTACATAAGTTTAAACAAACGCAATAAAAAACATTATATTTATAAAGCTTTGTTATATAAATATAATGCGTGAATAAATTACATAGTAACATGCAGTTTTGAGAGAAACTCAATTAATAATATTTTGTAAATATTCATTGAAATATTGGTTATAATTATAGTCATAATTAGATTCACGTTGATATTCATGAGCACAAGTGCTATAATGATAACTAAATAAAACAGTTTAATAAAATATATCGTTTATCTGTTTTTATACCAACTGAATGTTTCAACGACATTGTTTCGATAAGTTATACTAAGATTGATTTGATTATAAAAAAATTGTAATTTATATAATGAAATCTATAAAGTATAATATGCTGTTATTAATTTATTATTAGTAATTCAGTAGTACTAATCCTATATTATTATATTTATTATTACTATATATACATATATACAACATATATACATTGATCGGATACATATCGGTTTTATGATTTAATTAAACTTACAAAAATTGTACAAATGCATCAATCAAGCAAATAAATACGCACGGGTGAGCACAATAATGTATGCTATTATCCTACACAAGTATTACATGTTCCAATCTCTTAGATTTGTTTAACTGACAGGTTACATATTCATGAATGAATGTTTTAAAATGATAAAATAATTATCTGAAATAATTGAGGAATAATATTTACGATTGACAGGCAATCACTTTTAAATTAAATTGATAAAAATGTTCAATATTTTAGTAAGAATAATTAATATTGAATTTTTTTAAAACAGAGAATGTTTAAATTAAGACGCGAAAAGTAATTTTGATTGTAGAAGTAGAAGAAATTTTATACAAATACTCTGTAGTAGAAATCAAATCAGACTTGCTTTATAATATCTGGTTACAATTTCTAATCGAGTAAAAATAAATAATATCACATTAATGGTTAATTAAATCACGGTCATACTGGGACGTTTTTAGAAAAGTAGAAATTGCATAAATATTTTTTAGTCTATTCAGAATTTTACGAGGTGATCAAGTATTGGACTTACACATGGACGTAATACAAGGTGTCATTTTCTCTTGATCAAAGATTTTCACTTTAATCATGTGAAGTGATCAAGGTTTTCTGCTATGTCCTGAATTGACTTCAATTATATAGTTATTATTTCTTTATACAGTTTTCATCTTTATAAATCTGTATCTTTAAGAATATATATTTCTAATAATTTGTTACTATATATGAGAAAGTCACGATAATTTGTAAGTCAATATTAAACACAATATTTTAGATTTGAAAAGTACAGCGTTAAGCTGTCGAAACGTCGTCTTTGTAATGCTAATTATTTAAAATAAAAAATATGTTATAAATGAGATGACATTGTTTCTTTAATTAATCTAAAATAAGTTCCACGGTTGGTTTCTAATGGCCAGAAATATAAATAGAACAAGTGTAAAAACAATGGAACTTATTGGGTAACATAAAATGATTGATCTGCATAGCTTTCTTAATAAATTTTATATCAACTTCAATTTTGTATTAAGTGTAAAGTTTTATTTTTGTATTATAAATTTAGGTTATGTATATAATTTTTATGTAAAATTTATCTGAAATATTTTTTTGGAATCTTACATTCATGTATAAGTTTAAGCGTTTTAAGTTACTATTTATACATTTTAAATTGAGAAAGAGTCCATCATTGTATTTCTTGGCCTTTTTCTATGAGTAGTGGCATTAAATTTTAGTATTACTTAGCCAAATTGTACAGCATACATAGTAAAATAACGTAAAACTTCTCTGTGGTAACAACATGCTATTAAAAATCGACCGTAAATAAACTTCGATATAAACGAATAAAAACTTAAAATGATATTAAAAATATTGTTAGATCAAAGAAAATAGCATATACATCACAATATTTATCATTGTCATTTATATGTTCATATGTTATTAAACTTTTGGTTAGTTTATTCTTAAATTTGTTTAATATAAGAATTAATTAATATTGTTATATATACAACACAATAAAAATCAAAAAGAAATGAATATTATTAACTTTAAATAATATTTGAAATATCAATCACAAATGTAAAGTACATTACGATTTTTTGTCAAATAAATTGTTGATTTAAAGATTTAATGATGAAATGTTTCATTATGTATTGTATAGATAATGAAACTATATTGCTTTATTTACATAACGAAATACAATTTACTTGCATTTTTGTTTAAAATCATACAATTTAATGCAGGAGAACTGATCTATAGATACAGAATTTTGTAAAATTATCTTTTCAGACTGAATTTATGAAAGATCAATATTTCTTTGAATATTTTTACTTTATCATTTTTATAATTCTAATTTCATTTTTCGACTTTTTAAAGGAACTATTCATAATATTAATAATAGTTATTTATGATGATTATTTTTAGATTATATTATTTAAAAACATATTTTTGTAACTGGATCAATAAATATTTTTGAAGTTATATAAGGATAATTTTAAAACAAAATTTATTACTGCATTATTTTTACATATTATTAGGATTATTCAATGCTAAAAATAGAATGAAAAAATAATTATCTACACGACTCTAGTAATTTTAGATTGTATATTTTGTAACTTTTAGGTAATCAAGTACATAGTGTTATTTTAGAAATTTTCAATTAATCAAATATATTAATATTTCATCGTTATTACTATGATTCAGTATTTTAATTAAATAAATTTATTATTAATTAAAATTAATTAATTAATTAATTAAATATTATTTATTAATTAAAAAATAAGTTGTAATAAAATATTTTTTTATTTTTTATCTATAATAACATAAAAATTAACTTTAATTACTGTAAATGAAATTATATTTCTTGGCATTTTCAATTTCTTTCAGATTTAATATTTAAATTTTACGTATACAATTTACTTCATGTTATATGTATACGTAGTCTGTAATTGAACTATAAGTTTGTATACGTATGGACTTTTCAAAAGATTAACTTTCATGTGTATTTTGCATAAGTAAAATCTTTATATAATTGAATTAAACAATAACTACAAATGTTCAAGTTGACCGTGTAAATCAACGTATGTAAAAATGAAAAATGAATACATTTTATATAGCAATTAGTCAACAATTATATTTTATTTAAATATTGATCAAACAATTATATTTATAGTAATTTGTTCATATATTCTTGTGATATGTATCATATTTGTGCATAATTATTTGTTAGTATTTTATTTATTAATATAATTTTATTAGTATCATGATGATTTTTATATTGTCTATATATAATTTAATTATTCATTCATTTCTCATTTAAAGTGATGAAATACTTTTATAGACACTTGCTTGATCCTTGTTTATAGGATAAGAGACTAAAATTTTTATATTATACTGGTTTATTCAGAAAATAAAAATGAAAAATTTTAATAGCTTTTTCAGTTCATAAATGGTAATAGTTTTCCATAAATTTATTTATATTTCATTTTTTCAAATAATGGTTATAATAAAAAGTGTCATATATTTTCGTGCGAAATAGTGTTATAAAATGTATTTATTATTATGCAAATAGAAAAGTTTTTGGATTAAATTTTATAACATTTGACATGTATATGTTCCGTTATTATGTGTATATTAATTTTTTGATTTAATAGACCGAGTTCTGGGTAAAAGAAAATTGAAAATAATAAACAAAATAATTTCTTTTTTATTTACAATTATAAGAATTAATAATTTATTTGAACTTAATTTTGTTTAATAAATAATTTTGTTTTTTTTAAACTTCAAGATGATTTAGAAAAAAATTAATTTACAAAAAAATGTCCTTCTGATTTATTCAATTTAAGACATATAATGAATTATAGTTTTGTAGATAATCATATTAATTATACAGTTTTTGTTTTGCCTTGAATTGACAGTTGGTGTTTTTTTTTTTTACTAATTCACATATGCTGATATGAAAATGAAATCAGAAAAGTTCCATTATGTACCAATTTTTTTGGACAAGATATTTCATAAAAGTAGTAATACATGTTCAACCCATAAAAAAGAAACTGACAACTTGAAAGACACTTGGAAACGACTCAATTACACTAAATGAGGAGTATATTGCTTAATAAAGTACAGATCATATAATAAAATTACTTTTTATATTATGATCCCCCTAAGCGCTAATGCTGAATAAAGGATGCAATGTACCAGCAATTTAGAAATTTTTCCTAGAAATTTTTCATTTGTGGGTGGATGGTAAAACTTCTTATACAGGGTAATTTATGAAGAACTGAATGATTTATTTCATTAAATGTTTCAAAACGAATTATACTAGCGACAACTTATTATACCTGAAATGTAGAGGAATTTATGGAGATTTACTTCAATAGCAAATGTTGAAAATGCCCTCCATCGTGCATAAGGCACAACTCAATAAGTTGTTCCATGTTACTGGCCACTCGTTGATGAACTCTGTTGTCAATAGCTTAACTGGAACAAAATATCAGACACAGTTGCCGATAATAAAACTAACAATTACGAATAAAACATGACAGTTGTATCTTGATGAAACCTCACATACCGATCGTTATTTCACTTTCAAATATACACCGGAAAAC
>JABFOX010003276.1:0-10472 GCA_022817665.1 Axea sp. ZL-2020
TTTTTTTTTTTTTTTTTTTATTTTTTTTTTTTTTTTTTTTTTTTACATTCTGGTATTTGAATATTATTAATTTTGTACCAATTCCATTAATTGATATATTTGTAAATCTGTTAAGATAAGTATTATTTTTCAGTGTGCTTTAACTATTGAAATATTTTCATTATGCAATTTATTATCTGACAATGCTGCTTTATCTATCAGGTTTTATGCGATTTGTCATAAAATTAAAAATTCAGGGTAAGACACGAATTGATTTACCGGTAGCCATTGACGTGCGAGGCCAATCTGGTCAAGCTTTGTTTTCCCATTCCTCCAACACCCACCAAAAGACCATTTCCTCTTTCAAAACGTAATATTCGAGCTAATTTGCAAAGGTGCTCTATCGCATCCATGAAAAAAATTATATTCATTTCTTTTGACGAGATTAAACAGTAATCGTTCAAATAATCCTAATAAACAAGTTGTATTATAATCTTTACAAGAATAAATTACAGATATAAAATTTCCAAGTGTGAACTAAAATCTGATTTTTGAGTGATATTCACGCGTTCTCATCTTTCATACTATACTTAGGCACGTATGAATGTAAACCTGCAATTGTACCTGTAAAATGTTCTTGGCTTTCACAATATCTGTAATTTCCTCATAAATCCTTTGTTGTACTGTAACTCCACCCATGAAATCTCCAAACAAGAGAACGCGTGGTTGATTTGTAGTGTTCTCGTTCGGATGTGGAAGTATTTCGTTGCCGAAGTTACGACGACAAATTTGTGATACAAGATTATTAAAATAATTTTTATCTTCGTTATTAATTAAGCGATCTTGAAACACTCGAAGACATTCATGATAGAACAACCTGCGTAAATATTAGCGACTGTAGAATTTATTACCAGAAGTCGTGTAAATTTAATAATACAACACCCAATATTATAAATATAATTTAATAATATAATTCATTGGTTTTATTTGTTTACTTTATTATTTGATCTGATGTTACAAAAACGGATGAATCCGCCTGAAGTATCCCTTGTATGCACTTTGATAAATCGCGCAGATTAAAAATATAATGCGATTTTTCAGGTGTTGGTAATAATTCTTTCGATATTTTAAGGTAAACTTCGATTGCGGAGGATACAATTTTATCACAACTATCAATAACAGATTGTGAAAAATCTCTGAAGAATCCTTGTACTATATTTCTAAATAAGCGTATTTTAAATTAATAAAATAAGTCAGTTTTCTGTAAATAAATTTGTTGTTTTTAAATTCATTGCAGCTATTGTGATGTAGAAGAATTTGTATTAAATCATGTGATTTAGTTTCATAATTTATTTATCATAGCTGAATGAAATTTGAAGATTCATAATCACTTTGCAAATGTTGTATTTCACGTTTCTGTTTAGCGGGTGTACGTCTTTATGTTATATATATATAATTATAAACTTATATATTTATATAAATATTCCATTATAAAAACAAACTTGAACGTCAAGAAACTGTGATTTAAGAGACTATATTTTTTAAATAAAGCCCGACAAATTAAATTAAAGCTCTCAGAATTTGATCTTGCCATTTATTTTGTTATTTCTGAAGTTTGTCATTTTTGCCATTTTTAACTTTGTTTAAAATTTTATTTTTTATATTTTATGCTATCATTTGTATCAATTAAATTAAAATCGATTAATTACAAACAATAATTATCAATGGCAAAACATTTAAAAATTTTGTTGTGGTTCAAATAACGATATTTTATTGTAATAAAATATATAATTTAATGTTCTTTAAATCAATCATGAATTGTATACGAGTATTAATTCAAATCAATGATCATTGAAATATTTCTACAAAAAAATATGTAATCTTACCAATTCTACATTTATGTTTAAATCATTTATAATATTTACAATACTTTCTTAACTAATACAGATTATTAAAAAATATATACAATGCAAAAAAATAAATATATTTTTGCGTCATTCGTACTGAAATAAAATGAAATAGTTCCAGCTAACTGTAGAGTTTAAACAAATTAAAATGTTAGAAATGATAAATAATACTTGAATATTTTTTGCATAGAATCTTCTGATGGCATTGGAATTGACAGTATACCAAAATGTCTTAAAAATCGGGGTGTTAATGGATTTCTGCCTCCACCAGGAGGTGCACAAGCGCACGTTAGAGTTACATCTTCAATATCTTTCCAAAAAAGTTTTTCTTTGTCGTATAATCCTTTATGATCTAATAACTGTCTACATTTAAATGAGATCATCATATCATGTTTGCAATAAAAATATGAGATAAATTATTTGTGTTTTAAATGCAATTCTGTATTTAAAAAATTTAGTTTGAAATTTATATTTGACTTTAAACTTGAGTCAAAGATTGCAGGTTAAATTCTAAATTATACTTTAAAAACGAATAAAGACATTACAAGTGAGAAAGGAATATTAAACAATGACAAAAAATTATTGTTTAATTGTTAAAAGTAAGTTGTATCTTGTAAGAATTGCTTAAGGATACAATTATCCTTAAGCAATTGTTACCGTAATAATTCTATTGGAGGCTGTGATCCATAAGTGTCTAATTTTGGCATATTTATATCATCAATAAAAATGCAAATCTTTTTTCCTATAGGTGCTCCAAGTAGTGTTTTCTTTTTTCTTTCAAGCTTAAGTTCAAGAATCTCTTGTATTTTATTGCTACTTGTTTGGGCCGAAAAATTCATCATCACTGGTACCCATTTTCCTGACTTTTCGAACTCATTCAATATCGATTTTGCAATGATAGTTTTTCCAACACCTGAAGTGGTATACATTTGTTTTCGTAAATAATATTCATATGTTATACATTCTTTCTGTGTAAATTATTTATTTTTGTACTAATAACGGTTTCATTTTATTTACCCGTATTTCCGGTAAATAAAATAGGCTTATAAATGTTTATGAATTTTGTAAAAATGTATCCAAATTTTACGGTGTCGGTTGTAGGGACCAAAATATCAAGAAATGATATTTCTTTATTATAACAGAAGTCTGGTATCAAATTAGTCCATGGTTCAATATTGCCATTGCTTGTATTAACATGAAAGTTCCATATGTCTTCATTAAGTAAAAAGCTGCAAGATTGAACTCTTCATGAGTAAAAGATATTTGTGAATGTTTACTAAAAAAATGTTTGTCCAATACTTTAAATTTTTATTTTTTGATAACTTCTCCTTAATAAATATCTCAAAAATGTTTCGACAATTTACAGTTGTATTACCACCAATAGCCCAAATATACGAAAATATAAAAAATCGTGTTATAACATTTCCAAATTCAGGATAATTTGCATTTAAATTATTAAATTCCAACATTATTGATTCTAGTAAACCACATAACGTAGCCACTTTTCCAATATCCACCTTTGAAAGAAGATATTTTTAAAATTGTTTCCTTTTAAATTAATTTTTAACGTGTATATTATTTATAATATCACAAAAACCTGAGCAATCATTTCTGTACAATTTTTTTTAACAAATATCAATCCTTCATTTACATAAGTTTCGAAAAGTTCTAGGAGTAAATTATGAATTTCATTAGTTATTATAGTTTTGTTTTTTAATTTGTGTAACCAAGATTTAACATATGGCATCCATTTTAGTTTTGATGGATCAACATAAACCATTCCTTAAATAAATAATTATTTTAACAACGTATGTAAGAGCTAAAAACATCTAAATCCTTTTAAATGATAAATAATGTAATAATTAAAATACCACATCGGCTAACAGTAGCAGGAGAAGCTTGTGATAAATCCATAACTTCAAAAATCATATGTGCATATGGGGTAAATTTTATTCTTTCAGAATTAGCTAAACATAACATTTTATTATCATCTAATACTGTATTCATATTTTCAATCCAAACTGCATCAACAGGACCATCACACACAATCCATTGATGATCCTCTGTTCTGTCTGTAAACTATGAATTTATGTTAATTACTATTTATTTTGTAACAAATTATTATAAATATTTGTGCATTTTTCTGTTAAAATATTCTTACAGAACATGCATGTCTTACAATGGATCCAATTAAACCATCTTTCCATTCATTAGTTAAAGTATTGACCTCTCCATACAGTTCTCCAAGAGTTACAGCTTTTGGATTTATAATATACATGTGAACTTTCTGATAAAATATTCCTTTTACTTTCAATTTATTTAATTGGATATAAGTATTACACAGAGTCTAATATAAAGGTATACAGCTAATAAATATATTTTAACATATTTTTTAATAATAAAAATTTCAATATTATAAACTTGTACTTTCAGTACAGTAGATTTCCCTGAACCAGTTGGGCCAACTAACATAACACCATGACGAACTCTCATGGTTTCATGAAATTGAATAATTTTATTCAAAGAATAGTCTTCTGGTTGTAAATTCAATTCTTTCAAAACCTGTTGTATATAATATCAAACAATTGCATATTATCAACTATATTAACAAGTATTTAAATTCATATTTGATATTTTACGTTAATCGCTGTACAATAAAATACTCCATAATCTTCATCTGGTATAATTACTCCAGGAAATAAATAACTGAGAATACCATAAAATAATTCTGCATCATCTTCTAAAAATTTCGGCAAGTTACTGTCTCTTAATGCTCTTATTAAAACAACATCTTCAGGTTTATCAGGGTTATTTCGTTTTAAACTCCCTGCCATTACTAAAACGCTTTTTACAGCTCTTTTAAAGGAGGTGTAATAATAATAAAGTCAGTAATATGTACTATTTGATATTGCATAAATGATTTCTATATTTAATTTTACCTCATTCCAAAATCGTAGTGGTCTTGTTGTGAGAGTTGTTCACTACAAAGCGTATACAATAGAGTCATTTTTTTCGACAAAGACTTTGATGATTCAAATCCTTCAGCATAAAGTGTAACTTCAGAAATAAGTTCTATTTGTATAAAAACATTTTATAAGATTATTAATAATACATTTTATAATAGTAAATAATAAAAATTGAGTAGTAGGCTTTTTAAAAACAGATGTATATCATTTCTTTTTATGCACTTGAATTGATTTAACTGTGTATATATATTTTTTTTTATTTGATGAACTATAGAAGGAAAATTGTAAATGCAATATTACGAGTATTTTGTATTAATCATTAAGTTACTTAGAATTTTCTAAAATTAAAGATGTCATAACTGTACTATAAATTATTATAAATATAAGATGTAAAAAGGTAATTTGAAGAATGAAGTGTTTTGCTTAAAAACTTATTTTTCAAACTCAAGTGTCTAATTCTTCGTTTAATGGAAAAATCTAGATGACTTGATAATTATGTTGAAAAGGTATTTAATTATGAATATGCAAGTACGGTAATCTGGAACCATCATGGCAAAGGGACGAAATAAATATTTTAGATTATCTGGCAATTCTGTCCTGCCGGCATATCCAGGATTCATTGTAATAAACGTGGCACACGATCTGATTAATTTAATCATACGACCTTCGAACATAAATCTATAAATAATATGATAATTAGTAATAATTTACAAATTAAATTTATGATAAAAGTAAAAAAATATTATTTTACTCTTTGGCACGTGCAACTTTTGCATTTTTAACAGTAATCAGTTGTTGAGCAATTACAGAAAGTACTTCAATATCAATTCGGTTGAATTCATCGAAACAACACCAAGCACCTGAAGTCGCTAAACCTGAGAAAAACCTTCCCATCATCTGTAAGGTTATACAAAGAATTATGGGTATATATTTTATATTTATAAAAATGGCATTATTCTAATGCTATTTTAATTTATTATTATAATATTTAATATGATTATACTTTATAATCCAGACCCTCTGAACAATTAAATACAACACACTGTATTGCAAGAGCTTTCGCTAAATCTTTAGTTGTTTCAGTTTTTCCAGTTCCAGCTGGTCCTGCTGGTGCACCACCTTTAGTTAAAATAGCGCTATTACTTTAGTATTTAAACTACTACAGAAATAAATATTTAATTTCTTTTGATTCACTTTTTATTCTATTTTCTTAAAGCTTTTATTTTTATTACGGCTTGGTACATGTCTTATTACATTTAGTTTTATTATAATGCAATAAAGACTAAGATATTTACCAAGATCCAGCTGAAGAGCACCTAACAAGCACAAATAACATTTATCGGTTAAAGGTGTTATGACTAATCTTCTTTGCGCACCCAAATATTCATATCCGTAAAGATATTCTGCATTGCTCATTTTGGCTACACATTTATCATCTGTAGTATCCCAGTAATAACGCAATGCTTTTGTCCATTCAAAATCCGTACTACGGATATAATTTTATTATATATTGTTAATTGTATTATGCATTGTTAAATATACATTTTTACATTTACCTAAGAGTAACTTTTTTTTCAACAAGCGAAGTTACGATATCTCTAGCATGAACATCAATTGTAATTAAATTTATGATAACGCTTCTGATTAAGTTCGATAATTCACTTCTCACCATTCCAGCTAATAAATTAAGATCCTTGCAAGAAATTTAATATTATTAATGTTTAATTTTTGAGTATCTTATAAACTACATAAATTATAATTTAAAAATACCGAAAACAATTTTTTTTCGAATAATTTCATGTCCCTAATGGCATTCTCAGAATCTAAAATTTGATGAATTTCTCCAGTCCAAAATATTTGTGAAACTGTGAGTACAATCTAAAATTTACGAAAAAAAACATTATTTTAGTAAATTATAAACAATAATTTATGAAAAGTAAAATAAATTCTTAATTTTTACATTATGGAACTGTTTAATTTTTGACATTTGTTTTTAACTTCTTATTTGATGTTCTTTTTAGGCAAATAATTTTTACTGTTCTATAATTTTTTAATAGAAATTCATTAAGCTTATTAAATAACAGGTATTTGTAAAAAAATTTGCATTATTTGTGTCGCTAAAAATTTGATGGTAATATTGATGTATTTTTGAAAGATCCAAATAAAACCTGAGACGGATGAGACCACAGAAATTGTTCCCTGCCTCTTTCATTAAGATCGTTAATTGCTAATTTCATTTCTTTTCTCAAAGAGGAGAACATGGATGATTCTACATGTCCCAGCCAATCTTCCACGTTGCCTCTAGCTTTTAATCCTTTCCCTAACAGAACACGTTCTCCTTCTGGCGATAACATTGCTATAATATCAGTTGTTGTAATTGCTGTTTCACCCTTCATCCCTTTTGTCGCAAACTCAAGTCGGTGAATAGCATCAAAGCATTTCTGCAAGTGTTTTTGCACAGCGTGGGGATTTCTTGTCTATTTGTTGGATATCAAAGTTGAACATGTCAATTATTAAAGATGTTTAAACATAAACATTTGATTTTATTAAAAAACCACTTCCCAAATAATTGTGACGTAACTAACTTGAGCTAAGATTTCTATAAGTTCATCATTAGATAAAAAGAAAAATCTTGGAAATGCTATTCGTTTGGTTTCTAAATAAGCCTCCAAGCATTTTAAAATCTGATCCAAACGTTCATT
This sequence comes from Axea sp. ZL-2020, assembly GCA_022817665.1. NCBI lineage: Eukaryota > Metazoa > Arthropoda > Insecta > Hymenoptera > Scelionidae > Axea > Axea sp. ZL-2020. The sequence goes on from JABFOX010003276.1 coordinate 7,555, forward strand.
GTTTTCTTTAAACTGTTCAAACAAATGTGGCTGTGTGCAGTTTTCCATCGCTATTGGTATCTGCAAGAAAAACAGAATAAAAGATCCTCATCATTCATTATTATCCAAATGAACATACCTTTGCTGTCTTCCTCATTTGCTCTTTCCAGAATTTGTCAACCAAAGAAAATAATTTTGATTCCGTTGGTAATTGCCTTTGAATGCCAGGAGCTGAAAATATCGCTTCTAAATACAGCCATTGCTGTTGACAATATTGCCAAGCTTCCTGAACATGTGTAGTTTTTAATTAGTTAATTAATTTGTATAAGTTTGCTATAGTTAATAATAAGTAGAACTTAATTAAATGATCATTAAAACACTTGCCAGTGTTCTCCAAAACAGATCTAATTTTTTAATCCAGTCTTCGACTCTTGGTTGAATAGGTTCAACGTATCTAGAAGCTGCGATAGTTTGAATGGCTATAATGCTGTCATCAAGCGCAGTTTGTATTTCTTCTAAAGATCCTAAAATATATACGTCCTTGTTGTCTTTATGCTGGAGAACGATGAACTCTAGCTTCTGCCATATATTTTCCACTTTTTTCAACATCAGTTCTAATCCAGCTTCTGAACTAGCTGCGGACGATATATATTTCAATTCGGTTTCATAATTGAAAACACCCAGTTCTTCTAAAATGTTTAACGTTAACTTTTGTTCTTGTTTCTTGAAATCATAGTTTAACAAATGAGATATTTTTTGCCAGTGTCTTAATCGAAGGTTTTCATTTTTTAAATAACTAATTATGGGAAGTTTTTCTTTCATTAATTCTACTTTTTCTTTGAACGGAGGTACGATATTATTTGGTGGAAATTTCAGTTCAAATTGTGAAATGTTTTTGAGATTCTTCGTTACGTGTGCAGTTAACTCTTCAATGTTTATTTTGTTAAATTCTATTTTAGTCCAATTTTCTACAGATTCATTCCATGCAATAAGACTTTCCCAAAGAAGACTACGTAATTTAACATCATTTGTCACTTCATCAAGAATATCGAAACGTGACATTTCAACCTAAATTTTATATATTTTAATTAATATGTATAAAATTTAATTAATATATATAATATCATTTCATATAAATTAAATTAATTAATAAATAAAATTTAATTAATATATATGTATCATTTTAAAGATAAATGCTAAAAGTATTACTTTAAAGTCTTTTTGGTAATTGCGATATTCGTTAGCCAACTTTTTGCAATCTTCAATTCTTTTTGTCAGTTGATCTAAAGTTTCTATGCACATTTTAATATCACTGTTTTTATCCAAAAGCCAAGGATCCTGAAGTATTAAAATAACATATAAGTAACAGATAACACTGATATATATATAATAGCATTTAATAATTGTTGCTGATTATTTTATTTAACTTATTTTTTATTTATATTTTATGATTTTTTAGTTTTATATTTTTATAATTTATTATTATATTTATAATATATTACTATTATTATTGTTATTATTATTATTATTAAAAACACTTACAGTGCATTCCCGTTGAATAATTAAGATATTTTCTATGAGAATTTTAACATCTTTCTGAATCAGTTGACAAAATGTTGATATTAAATCAGAACGTCTTTTAATATTTGAGTGCAATAATGAGTGGAAATTTTCAAAATTTTCAATAATAATCTAAAAAACCAGTGATTAATATTTTAATGTAAAATGTGTGAATAATTTTTATATTAAATCATTATACCGGATATGGTATGGCAACTGATGAAATATCATAATTCTTTATAATTTTATATAAATCTGTAAGATAATTTAATTCTTTTTCAATCGTGATGATACTAATTTCTGAATGATCAATAAATTTAATGTAAGATACATATTCGTTCATTGTTACGGGCTCTTTTTTGAGATAGGATACAGAATTACTCGTTTCTGTTAAAAGATAGTTCGTTTTCTTCTGTGCAATACTGTATAAATGTTTATATAATAAATCAATATATTTTATGTATACAATATTTTTAAATTTAACAAATAAAATCATACTTTAACATAACAGTTTCCAAAAGTAATAATTTTTTATTTATAACTGGCAATATGGTATCTTTGAATATGTTTAATTGAAGACAAAATATCCCTAAATGTTGAAAGTTGGCAATTTTTTTAACAATGTCTACTTCTTTTCGATATCTGTCATACCATTGGTGAAATAAATTACAATCTTCGTTTGCAAGAATATTTGAATCATCAAATTCGAGATCTTCTACGTAAAAATTTAAAACATCTTTGAACCGTTCACTGAAACGTTTTACTGCATATAAATTTTTGTCCAATATATCTGTTAATTTTTCTTTTAAATTCCATAATTCCAAATCTTCTTGTATGATGGTATCAATGGATGGAACATTTTGATATAAAGAAGGTTCTACTTGTTTATCAATCACTGGTCTTGAACAATAGAAATTTGAATAAATAAATTAATAAATTATTTTTTGATCTATAAGAAATTACTCGTATAGAATATTTAATATAAATACTTGGTAAATGTTGTTAGAGTGGGATCTAGTAAGAGCGATTTATTTTCAGTTATTAACTTTTTTTCCCACTTTAATTGAATATCTCTAAACGAATGTCGAATAAAATCGTTAGATGGCTCAGTGTTGATATTATTGTTATCATTTATTATAAGATTAATTAAAATGTGTGGGTGCTGTAATTAAAAAAAACAACAAATTGTTGTTTGCACAAAAATGTAATACAGCCAAATAATTATTCAAAATTACTTCAAGATCCACATTTGTATCTTGTAAAGAGAAGTTTGAACTGTTACTTTCAAATATTGATAATAAATCTACACAGTTTTCCAAAATACCAACAGAATCATTATATGAATTCTTAATTACTTCAGGCTTAATATTTACCAACAT
>JABFOX010003277.1:0-10486 GCA_022817665.1 Axea sp. ZL-2020
CCAATAAGTTTCGTAACTATTATCTATAAAAATAAATACATAGTTATAATCAAATAAATACTTTTTTATTTATTTTTAGTTGTGATATTAATATTAAATTATTAATTTGTATGTATTATATTAATTACTTAATTTGGATCAATTATATATTTTTAAAAGTAGAACAAAGATTTTCCAAAACATGATTCTGATATGTCGAATATGAATATAATTCTTATAAATGTAATTTGGTAAAACTAGTAAATTTATTAAAATATGATATGTTTATTATAAAACTGATTTTATTGCAAGATTTTTAATTATTTGCATAATATTATTTTGTCTTACCGGAATTGAATGAAATATTTGTTAGAGTGCCACCGTTAATAAAACCATGCAATCTAAATATGTCTCCAAAAATACTTGGTCTAAATGGCAATGGTGTGTATAAATGGAGCGCGGAAGCCCAATAAAAATCTGCTCCAATTGCATTTCCATCTTTCTGTGGTCCACAACCTCGTATTTCAAAACCCCTAACATTTAAAGGTCCACCAAGAAAAAAGTGATCCGCAATACTGATTTTCATCTCATTACTGATACTTTTCAGTAATCCCGTTTGTAATCCTAATTGAAATGTCTGCAAACATTTATTATATTATTGTTATATTCAATTTAATATTATTACATGCTGTTTACTAATTACTATAGTAAACAGCTTATTTATCATTTTTAGCTGTGTGTAGTTTGATAATATTTTAAAATTATTTAAAATTCGACATCCTTTTTTTTCTATATAACTAAAAATATTTATTTCTTACACAATACTCATGCGGTGTCCAATTTCCTTGCATGATAAATTCATTTTTTATGAAGCCTATATTACCTCCAAGTCCTGCCACTTCAGTTGTAAATTTAGTTAGGAAACCTTTTGTTGGGAAAATATTTTCATTTCGTTTATCGATGGAACATATGTGTCGAACGGCAGATTTTAACGTTGGACCCGATTGTTCGAGAACATGAAAAGATGCTTGTTTACAAGCTATAATATCCCTAATAGCAGCTTCATACTGAAGATTGTGTTTCAGAATACCACGAATATTTGGATTAAATTCCAAATCTATTAAGATTCCTTTATCCTTTTCACTGTAGCCAGACCATAAATAATCATTTGATGTGCTAAACAAACTTGTTGTTAATCTAAAAATAAAAATAAAATATAAGATAGGACTTAATTTAATAATTTTATTTTTAAATACTGCAAATATGCATTTCTGATTTGTTTCAAATGCGATAAAAACATTTGTAACATACAATAAACACAAATATTGATACAATTTTTCTTACACTTTTTGATGTTTTCCACTGAAAAATGGTTTTATTAATGAAAAATTTAATCTAGCTGATTTTTTTGAACCATAGAGATAGTCTGCCTGAATTTGTTCTCCCCTGCCAAATATGTTTGGTAATCTTCCTTTGATCATGATAGAACCTTCATTGTTACCTATTGCGGTATTTATTCCGCCAGCTATTCGACTTAGTTCACGCACTGAGTAAGTTACCTATATAAAATTACATAATTATCTGTATCATAAATTAAGAATAGTTTGAAAGAAAATTGATATATATAATTTTTTAAAGGTATCTAAAATTTTGAAATTGCAAATTATTTCTGAAATATATTTATTATACTTTCTATCAAGATTTTGATAATATTAAATTAACTGTAAAACTGTTCAATTAATAATATAAAATTGTATTTTAAAGAAACACAAGTATACAATTTTCAAAACATGTATAATTATTAAGATACTTACAGTATATGTTATGCAATAATTACTAATATGTGTGATTTGTATTAACCAAAATAAGATATTAAGTATGTTATTAATTATATCTTTTAGAGTACAATAATTTAATATGTTTATTAAACATTTAATTTTGTTTATAAATGTAACACTTTATAGCGTATTGAATTTCATACTAAAAACAAAATGATAAAATTTAAAACAAAAGAAAAGAATATTACTGTGTTATAATACATGAAATGTAAGAAAGAAGACATTGAAAAAAATTAATTTCTTTGAGTGAGTTATTTGATTAAAAACAAAATTTGTAATGATAATATAAAATATAATAATTTGTTGATTCATTTAAATTTTAGACCCTGTAAGATTGTTTAAAATTATATATTTGTGATAAAAAGATACAAAATTAATTATAAAACGACAAATTCTCTTAGAATACTTTTCAATATCATGAAGTTGATTTTTCCCTATGAAATACTGTGCGATTATAAGAAAAATTAGTATCAATATACTTAAATTGTATCGATAATGTTTGATAATAGTTATTCATATATTGTTTTTTCTGTCATTAAATATTTATATACATAATTGTAAAACTATATAAATTTTACCACAGACGACACTTTTTTAATTGTTAATAATAAAATAAAAGTGTAAACAGCTTGGCTATGTTAAGAAACTCAATTTATGGGTCCCTCATCAGCTTAAGGAAATTCATTTGACACAACTCATTAGCATTTGCGATTCGTTTCTGAAACGCAATGAAATTGATCCATTTCTGAAACGACTAATTATTGACGATGAAAAGTGGGTAGTTTATAACAACATTAATTGAAAAAGATCATGGGGAAGCAGGATGAACTAGCCCAGACAATATCAAAAATTGATATTCACCAAAAAAAGATTATGCTGTCAGTTTGGTGGGATTACAAAGAAATTCTGCATTTTGAACATTTACCAAGGCTACCAAATGGTTAATTCAAACGTCTATGTTCAACAACTCACCAAACTGAGCGATATAGTTCAAGAAAAGCAGCCAAAATTGGCAAATCATATGGGTGTTGTTTTTCAACATGATAATGCAAAGCTCCACACATCTTTGGTCACTCACCAAAAATTATCGGAGCTAGGTTGAGATGTGTTCTCACATCCACCATACAGCCCTGATCTTGCACATTCACATTTCCATTTATTTCGTTCCATACAGAACTCCTTAAATGGTAAATTTTTAAATGATGCTGATGATTTAAAATCTCATATGATGCAGTTTTTTGCTGGCAAAAATCAGAAGTTAAATGAACATGAAATTATGACATTGTCTGAAAGTTATGACAAAAGGTCATCAACTAAAATGGTCAATACCTAATTTAATAACGTTATATTTTCAGTTAAAATTCTTCTATTTTATTTAAAATCCACAACAATTTATTTAACTAAATAGAATAAGAATAGTAAAATATATACAATTAGATATATTCATAGTTTTCATAAAGAATCAACAAACTAAATAAATTGACAGATATAACTATTATCTGAGTGTGAGAGAATTACGAACTAAATTTAAAGTTAAAATATATAGCAAAACTGTTATCATTTTTCAATATCCATTGCAATACTGATTTTTTTCAAATTAACAATAATATACTTAATCTAAACTCATTTAAACCCATAGTACTTTGTAATATCCATTCATTCATCGTTAAATATCGATTATTTTTCAAAAATCATTTGGATTTCATGGTTTTTTATTACAGTTGGTTCTAAACTTATATTTTCTAAAGTTCAATATGTAAAATATAAAAGCTATATAACTGAATTTATTACTGAATATTTGGAGACATATTTAGATTGCATTATTAATTTATTTAGTATCATACAATGTTCATATTTTAGTCCTCTATTGTTTAATATATTTGTTATCAAAATAGAAATATATTTAAAGACTAAATTTTACTGTTTGAAGATGACCCAAAGATTTATAAAAGTATTCATTTAAATTTCAAAATTGAAACCTTTTAAAGATTTTTGAGTTTGGTGGATCACTGGTGAAATATGTATAAATTATTTGAATCTTTATGTATTAAAGTGCTAAGCTAAAAATTTTTCTAGAACTAAACATATTAAAATACATAAACTTGGAAAAAATTAGGTCTATCAAAGATTAAAGTGTGATATTTGATTCAAAAATGACTTTTGAAGACCAATTTAATAAATGTATTAATAAGGTTAATCAAATATTGAGGTTTATTAGAAGATCTAGTAAATGTTTTCATTTTTCAGCAACACTTAAATCACTTTATTTGTTGCTTATTAAACTGATTTTGATGTATGGTTTTCTGATTTGGTCGCCTTATGTGTAATCATATAACAAGTTGAGGACATTTCAACTTCTTTTTAGAATTGTTGGCTTCTGGATTACATTCGCCAAACACATTAATATAGAGAATTCATAATATAGAGGCACATAATTATAGCGAAAATATTTATATATAGGGAATAAATAACTTGTATTTTAAATCAATGTTAGATAAAAATCAAAAGTTTAGATTCACTGTTTAAAGTTCATTTTTAAATGGTGTAACACTTTTATAGATTACACTACATTTTTAAACAAGTTTAATCTTAGATTTCTGGTGAGACCATCAAAATAAAAGAACCTTTGTTTGTATCGGTATATATACATTGACTTATACTGCTAATAATTCTATAATAAGATTGTGCAAATCATTTAATTTTTATAGTATTGATTTATTTGATTCTAAATCAAATTTAGTGAATATGTTAATGTCTTTATTCTTAATTACGTTTGTTGTATTGTATTTGTATCATTGTATATATACTTTTTATTCCTTTTTACATATTTTGAAAATATAATTAATATAAATTTAACATACTACAAAAAAAAAAAATTGTATGACCATTGTTTTAATAATGGTAAAATTTAAATAATATATTTTCTTTATTTCACAAGACAGAATATCATTTAATTAAATGTCAATAAATATTACATATTATTTTTTAATACTTATATTAGTACTTGAATGTATGTATTTAACATATTTAAATTGTTTATTCTGTATTTGCATTTTCTTTTTTTATCTCATTTGTTATAATATACTAGTAAATAAATATATAATTAATAATACTCAAGTGGAATAAAAAAGCATTTACCTCAACACCTTCAGGAGTAGCATCTGGGCCTTTACTCGTATCTAAAAATATGTTAATATTTTTAAAACAACCTAAGGATTCCAATTTATCTTTGACTTTGTATAAATTTTGAATAAGATCAGCAAAATTGTTGGACTGAAACAATTCAGTAACTTGAGCTTTCACAATATCATCTTTTGTCCTACCCAAGCCATCTATATGAATTTTATCGACTTTAGTCTGCAAAAAATATTTACTCCTTTATTAATTAAATACATTCAACTTAATATTTTTATCAATAAAACATCTAAGTCACCTTGATATTCTTCAAATTTAAATCCAATGAACCTTTTTTTACAGCCCAAGATTCCATAGTATGCTACAAAAGTATAAAAACCATTTGCTTATTTAAAAATCATGTTTATAATTGCAAACTTTGCAAATGTTTAAATATTTAAAGTTAAAAAATAAAAATGTAATATTTCAATTAATTAAAAAATAACTTTACCTTTTGAGGTTTTGATATATTAGAAGATCTTATGTCATCTTGCTGATTTAAAGATTCATTATGCAAATTAGACTCCTGCAAAAATAATGTATTTTTATGAATAAATGGATATAAATATAATCAGATTGAAAAGTGAAAAGTTTTATAGAAGAAACAAGAAATTTTAATATTTGTATTAAAATAATTGGATTTAAGATCTTATAAATCATTGAGTGAATTTTATTGTGCAGTTATGAATGCCAACCAATGACAATAACAGTTACAAATTTAAATTTCTCTTAAAAATAAATATTTCCTCATTGTAATATATATTTTTAACTCTTAATTAAATTTATGGTAAAAGTTAGTTAATTAAAATAATAAAAAAAGATTAAAGGCTAAAGTATAATTGTAAGATGATACTAAATTTTGTTAAGCAATTCACTTATTAAACTAATGTTTAATCAAACGTCCGTGAATATTTTAAATATTCCACTTGTTGGTATTATTTTATTTCAAAAAATCGATCATTACTCATTTATACATAACAGTTTAATTTGTCAGCTACTTTTACTTGATTAAATAATAAGTTATTATATTGAAAATATATTTAAATATCATATGCAAGTAAAGTTATTAATCTATACTGATCTATAACCTTGATAACAGTTCAAATTGTTATTCAGAGTTTTTGCTTGTTTGTTTGATTTTTTTTTTTTTTTTTGTTGATATTTCAAGATCAAAATATTTATTTCCTTAAAATTTTATTTAATCATTTGTGAAAAAACAAACAGTTTTTAAATAGAATTCACGACAAAAATACAGACAAGATACTTGCAAAAAAATAAACAGGATATATGAATAGTAACGTTTTAAAAATACATTTCAATGGGAATGAATCAGTAACCATACTGTTTAATTTATTATTCACAGGTGTTCTTTGACATTAAAGGAACAAAATGTTAATATTTATTGATTAGTATTATTTCATAATTTCTAAGCAAATTAGCGGTGACATTTAATATTAACAGTATTATATTAGTTATAATTTTTTTCCTTGTCACTGACACATAAACAAATATGATCCCATAAAATTAAGTTATATATAGAATATAGTCTTGTATATTCATTAAACTTACATGTACCAAGAATTGTATTATTAGACATTACGTTAACATAAGTAATCATTAGGTTATACAACTTAAATCTGACACAATTCACCTTAGCATACACGCTCCCCATATTTTCTTTAAAATTTGAATTGAATTTCTTGAAAATCAGTTCGTCATTGTGGCTTTTTGTATATTCAGCGGTAAAAATTTTAAACGGATTATAAATTTTGATATACGAACAACCAAGTTATAAATCGAGGACAACCGGCGTGTGCACAACTACACAAGCACTCGTATTTATCCACAGTACACGCGATAAAAATAGAAGAGAACTTCAAAGGTTCTTATCTTCTAGTTTATACAGCGCTCTCTACACATTTTTCTTTATAATTTTATTTTGTATTATTGATATTTAACGAGTTTTTTAACATTTGTAAAAAAAAACAATTTTATGTATCTGTCTAAAAACTGTATCAAAAGATTAATTTAGTATTATTAATATATGTAAAAATGATTGAAATATATGAAAGTGAATTAAATGTATATAAAAATATATCCAATTATTTATTAATCTAAGTTGACATATTTTGTTTAAGTTTATTATATTTTAAAATATTTTAACACATCGGGTATATAGTGTCATGTTTTTTCTATATGTCATTAATGTTTTTATTTATTCATTATTTTTATTATTTTATTATGTAATATATTGTATGAGATATTAATATAATTAATGTAAAAAAGGAAAAACAATTTCTTTTATGTAATTTATTTCACGTGAAAGCAAGATTTTTAATATCTTTAAATAAAAATATTTAAAAACATTTTATTTTTGAACTAAATTAATTAAAATAAAATAAAAGGTAATATTATAAAAATTATATTATGTAACATTATACATTTTTTTTATTTTTTATTAATTTTATCATGTATGTGGATGATTATACGTTATAAATTGATTAATGATATTTTTATAGAAAAATATCATTATAAAATATTTCAATAAATAATAAACATTTTATTAATATATTTATGCATATAAATTTTCTACTAAATTCAAAATAGATTTTCAGCACTGTTTACTGTTAAATTTTAGTTTACACTTTTCAAGCTTTTTAAATCATGATTCAAAAATAATTAGTTTTAAAAATTATGTTATATATTAACAGAAAATAAATAATCTGACAATTAATGAACTTAAATTATATTGATATTATTTTTGCATGTTGGTTTGTTTTTATTACAGTATTTAATAAATATAAATAAAATATTTTTTAGATTTTGAAATATTATTTATTTTGTGGTTGTATTTTACTGTAAGGCACCTTGCTTGAAATTGGCGCATTAACTTACAATATCAGGTTATGTATCATGAATGTCGGGTACCCAGATGCAGTAAATGAAATAATAATTTTAGCGGACAGTTTGCATTTGAATTTTATTAAATTTTGACTACACTTTAACAAAAGTCTTGATTTACCAATTACATTTTTCATTAGAAATATACTACTTTAATTTTAATTTTAATTAAAAATGTAATCTATTCATATCTAACACATTTCATGTTTTTAAATAATTTAAATAAATTAAAATAAAACTTTGGTACGATCACTTTATGTATATAAAAAATAATAACTCGTTAATTTTCTGACCGGAAGACTTATGGTTATAATTTCATAAGTCTTTAACTCTGCGTATATGCGGTACGTAAATAGCACTAAACTTTTTCTGAAATAACGGGCATATTTAAATACGTACAGATAAATTGATCTATACATTAAAACAAATCATTTAAATAAAGCTTGCGTGTTCATATTTCGTATCATAATTATACGAATCATAAATTGTTTTAATTCAATTTATTTAGAAAATAAATTATACAAAAAACACATTTTATCGATAAAATTTATCGTGAAAAAAATGTGGAAAGTAAATATAAAGGTTTATAAAAAAAGCATTTAACGATATGCCTGTTAATATACATATTTGATCAATTGCATGCGTCTTTCTAAAGTTTGCGTTTAAAAACAAACACAAAATTCAGGTGTTTATATTGTAAATTTGCAAATTTTATTATTTGCAGAATAATTAATTTATAAATTATATTCACAAAATGTATAATGTTCAATGTTTTATGCAAGATTAGATATAATTAATTCTAAAATGTTCTGTTGCACGGAAATTTATAAACTATGGTACAATTGAAAACAATTAATTTATCAACGCGCAGAAATAATTGCAAAGATAAATATCTGACAAATGAATAGTTATTTTATACATTTAGTATAATTATTAAATAAAAAAAAAAAGATAATTCAAACTGCAAGTATTATTTATTTCAATACATTTTTACATGTTCGTAAATTCACGTTAGTAAATATTGTGCTGTTTTTTATGATTTATGGCTTTTGATTACACAAATTATATCATTAATATCGAGATAATTCTAAAAGAAAAAAAGAACCAACATGAATCAAAATAATTTTCCATTAATTTTGTAACATAATTACTTAATATTATTCACAATTAAGTATAACATATTATGAAATTGTTAAAATAAAAAATCAGAAATAATTTCTATAAAAAATTGTTTTTGTTACATTTAAGATTTTAATTCTGTTTTGTAATGCTAGTAATGCTAATAAAATATGCATATATTATATAAATCATATCAGTTGTTCCATTTAATAAATGTATATACTTGGCAAATAAAATGTAATATACAGTGTGTTATTAACAAATGTATTTTATGTGCCAAATTTAAATGAAATAATCACCCTGAATTCATTATTTATTTTATTATGAAACGATATTTCATTAAATTGATCTATACATTACAAAATTTCATTAAATTCAATTTCGGATATTAGAAAATATATACCTAATTATGCTACCATTACAACGCAGTGTATATATTTGTAAGGTCAATATACGTTTTATATAAAAGAAAAATCCTATAAAATATTTAAAACAAAAGTTTCAATATGATAAAAATACAAAAATTGTTTCTTTTTTTAATTTTATTTTTTTACTTATTTAAATATTAAGAGCAAAAAGTTTACTTATAAACAACGTATTCATATGTTTTTTACATATTAAATGTTTTCACATATATAAATATGTAAATTTAACTAATTAAATTTTATGGTTAATTGATTACATTGTTTGATATACAGGGTAAATTTAGTACATGTACTTTTATATTTCATATGATAACGTCTATATCATTATTAAATTTTCTAAAAGTAAATCGTTGAGTCATCCATGACTATTCTTCTCATGATCTTCATAACACTTCGAAATTTGATTAAACTTTTAATATTCCTGTACGAAAACTCAAATAAATTATATATTTTACTAGAAATTCTGTTAAAATGGACATCGAGTCATTTTTTATATGACTTATAATATTAGCCATATAAATATTATTATTAAAGACTTTTTTTAATTTTTTTAGAACAAATTATTATATTTTATTTGAAAAATCAGCAATATCTTATACATTTAAATTTCTAGAATTTATATTAAAATTCCTTTAAAATGTATTCTTTAAAATAGTTTTTTTAAAATATAAAATATCTTTTAGCGTATTTCCTGCCAATAGATAAATGTTCGTTCGTTCTATATTTTTTAAACAAAAATTTTGTTGTAATAATTATCCATTATATTTGATATAAGCTTTTCCTTGGTTATGTTCACTTCTATGAATTTTTAGTTGCTAATTTTTGATTTATAACTTTCAAATAAACATAAACATCAAATAAGATTAAAATTAGTTAATATGTATAATTCCCCATTGGCATTTCGTTCTACAACGTTCATTTTGAACTCATCAACAAAGCTAGGTAAATCGTTGCCTGAATCATTGCTTGAACGCCTAGTTGGATGAGCCGTCTAGATCTCTTATATTATATCTTACCCAAATTATTCTTGCGAGAAAGAAATTTGGGTTC
>JABFOX010003278.1:0-10486 GCA_022817665.1 Axea sp. ZL-2020
ACTCGAAACACACGATGCTGTGTTACCAAATTTGTTTATCAATTTTTTTTCTTCGTATCGAAACTAAAGGATTTTAATTAATTTTTAATTATTAAATAATGCTCTATGATGTATACGAATTGATAATTGTGTCATTTTCTTCAAGTTAAAATGACAAGATTTCGTGTGCCAATATACATGGCGATATAACATCGCGTGGTTCGAGTGTAGTTCGAGTCGCGTGTCGCGTTTTTGTTTACTTCCGTTCTTGCAAAACAGAATCAAACATAATTCAAAATTATGTTTGCATGTAAGTCAATAAAAATATATAAATATTAATTTCTCTTGATTAAATCATGAATTTAAATTATTTTGTAATCTATATACATGAATGATAAACTTAAATATAATATATACGCACGAACGTATTACATCAAGAATAATATTTTATAACTTAACGATCTTGTAATTACTAATTTATATGTAATAAGAACACAGACATTTTTTTATATAAACTTCATAAAACAAATTTTGGTCACGAAATCTTTTAACTTTTAATAGTTTTTTGCAATTAATTTTTTTCATTAAAATATAAATAAAATAAAAGTAAAAAACAAATTTAATATTACTTTTCCTTACATGTTAGAATATTAGATGAACACTTTGACAGTAATTGCAGCAAGTAATGTATTTTATTAATTTGCTTTGCTTTCATTTACCGCATGAACTCTTTTAGATAAACTCGTATTCATTGAATTATAATGAATGAATTAATACTTCAAATAAAGATATATTAAGCCAATATTGAAATCTTATTCTTTAAACTTGTATTTTAAATACAAATTCCACTTTATAGACTGTATAAATATATTTTTTCGATGTTAATTTGACAATTAGTCTTTTGAAAAATACCCAAATGAAAAAATTGTAATCACAGTTTTTGCCACATTTATGGTAGACTTTATAACAGTTTTTTTGCATTTTTTGCAACAAATTTTCACTTGGTTAAAAATGTATCTTTTTTTTGATATACCATTAATTTGAATTTCAACTTAATTCTTCCTTAAAAATATACTTAATTATTCAATGTGCCGTAAAATACTTTAAAATAATATTTTAACAATATTGAAACAATTAATCATTATTGACATAATTAATTACTTATAATTCATGAATTGAAACTACGAAATATATTTTATTATAATTCGTCGCTCCAATATTTTTTTTGTATCTACCTTAAATTCGTTGAAGAATAAAATTGACCGTATAAATAAATATTATGTATAACATACAATATTATATACATAACTTTTGCATATAATCGTTCATTCAAATCGGAATTTAGAGTCCCTCACACATAATATAAATATTTCAGTAATGCTGATACGATTGTTGCGAATTAAATTAGTGTTTTACACTTTCGAATGTAGTAAAGAAACTATCTATTAACTACACACAGCTTTATGTATTACAAAATGCTATGGAATAGCGTAAAACTATGTATAATTGAATACATGTTCTATTACAAATATATCTTGCACACAATGTATAGTTTTCATAAATTTAATAAAATCTTGTTTATAATAATCGAATATTTATGTTAAACACGATTATACTACATATATATTGCACAAATTGAACATTACATCGTCATATTCATGATTACAATATAATATTTAATATTTTGCTTAAAATTTTATTACTCGTTACTTCTATTTCTATTGAACGTGCAGCGAGATAAAAATATAACATTTTTCATTATTTAATTTCATAGTTTTATTTCCTCTTTTTTCTATAGACAATTTTATATGCAACTGAAAAAAAAACATTAAAATAAACATGCATATTCAAAGTACGTATTATCTTTTTTTTTACATCAAGAATTTTATTTAACTACTTGAACACATCATAATTTATTTCTTAGAGTTGCATACACTAGACAACAAAGTATGAATTTTTGGAAAAAGAAATTTATGCAAATTTCTAACTCTGTATGATACAGAAAAAAGAGGGTTTTGCAATAAGTATCGTTGTATTTCAATCTACGCACTGTTCATCTAATTTGCTTACGATTACGTTTCATATCGATCCATCTGACACAGTTTCAATAAATTTCGGCAGTGGTCGTAGTCTGTTGGGAATTTTTAAATGTTCAATACACATTATTATTAAGACACATATAAATATTGTTTCGAGTATGATGTGTGGGACTCCATCACAATCCTAGATTATCTAACGTTAACATTTTATTTTATAGTAGCACCACCTCCTATGTGATATAAAATCATCACATTATATAACATCGTGTAAATAATTTTTTTGCAATACAGTCAACTGGTCAATTATATTAATATATGTAATTTCGATTTATAAATTTATAAATTTGTATAGACATCAATTTTAAAATATCAAAAGTAATATATAAAAATGGAATTTCGTTATTCGTCTTTCGTTTAGTGCAAAAATTTGCATAAATGTACGAAAAAGTACAAATAGGATTTTGATTGTCAAATATAAATATAACGTTGTTATTCAATCTAGAAAAATAATTGCGATATATTAATACGAAACACTAATTAATTCTAACATAATACTACGTAATACAAAAATGTTGGTATCATTTTATTAGCATAATTTAAATATTCTGTCGTGTTAGTATCTTTCAAATTTCTTTCGCGCAACACAATTTTTTCTACCAACAACCTTCAGAACAATGATTTGACTTAAAATTAGAACTAATTAAGTTGATTGAAATTTGTTATACTCAGAGAAAAATGTATTATAAAGCATATATTTATTATATCATAATAAATATAATCGAAATAACAATAATATTGTTAATTCAATTAGATGTTTAAATAGGAAATTTAATGCGCATATTGTTAGAATGATCACATTTTTCTCGCAATGCATAATTACGTATCTATCATAAATGACAATTAATAAAATTCAATATTTTGATATTAAGCCGTGTGTTATGTATAAATCATTTTTAATGTGTAAACTGCGTTATAAAAATCAGTTTTGTATCTGTATACTTCTTCAGTTCGTTCTCATTTTCTGTAATTTCCCTATATTATATCAATAACAAATAATTATACAGAATAATAAATTTACATTAATAAAATGTTTAAAAATTCAACATTAATCAGCATCAACGTCAATAAAATTAAGAATAGCAGTTTTACTGAAAATTCAATAGTTATTATTAACTAAATTATCACATTTCGTTTGGACGATTTTTTGTATTTTATTCGGTGCTTGTTTTCGTAGACGAACAAACAATGAGAACATGTCCGGTTTTCTGTTATATACGTATATATATATATAAATAGAGGAAGCTAAATGTATACAACAGTATTAAGTTACATGTTACATGTTAAACAAGTAGATTTGAAACAGGAGACGAAAATGGTATAATTTATACTGTGGCAATTTCATCGCTACGTTCAGGAACATCGTGTAATTTTTGATTCATAACCCGTATGTTGTAAAACAAGTAGCCAATCGCTTCGACGAGAGGACGCACAACAGCGTATAAAAAAGTTGTAACAAACTGTCTTGCCACATGACAACTAATTTTCCACAGTCGTAAAACTGGAGTATAAATCCATATATTCTGAAAGTTAAATTTATGTTATTTAATAAATTTAATAAAGAATGCATGTTTTATAATATAATGTATATATATATATATATATATATTAAATAGACATATAATTGAATTTATGCTAATGCTATATCGGGGTCTGTTTCTCTATACATAATAAACTATAAATAAGTTTTTTAATAAAAAAACTCTTTAGAAATATAATGACTTTTTTTGAGGTAGAAACATAATTGAAAGAACTGATATCAACGTGAAAAAATCATTAAAATAATTAGTGAAATTATTTCAAAAGATTATGAATATATATGATAAAACTAACAAAGCTAAGGAAATTAAGGAAACTAATAAAACTAACAAAACTAGCATAAATATAGCATAATGAAATAATGTATTATATATATTGACTATTTGTTAGTTAGTTTTGTTATATGTATTCATAATAAACCTTCAATTATGCATCGCAAACATATATCTGCATATTATGCAGATCGGAATTGCAGCCTGGACCGAAAATCGCAAATATCTCAAGAACCGTTTGAGGCCGTTTATAAATATTTGCAGATTTATAATTAGCGTGAAAATTTGCATAAAAAACATGTGTTTTCTGGGGGAATTTTCCCCCATTGTAGGAGGAGGGGGAATAATACCCGATAATTACCTATAGTTATTTTGTTAATAATCTTTCTCTTATAAATACATTATTATTTTATGTCATTCAAATATCAACAATTGTAATGAATCTATAAATAATAATCATATATATACAATTAAATGCCTAGATTTGTACCGTCAAAATTAATAAAGTTCAAGTTATTGGCTTGAACTGTTATTTGCAATACATATTTTTACAATTTGAAATAATTTCCATCTGAATTAATAATAATTAATCTTTCATCATCCTTTCGACACATTTAACTTAATTATGTATAACTGAAATGCAAAAAGTTAAAAATATAATTTGGACATCGACCAATAATGATGTTATATATACATCACTTATTTTGGTGCAAGTACTTTTATTTAGACAGTATTTTTATTGAATTTACATTTAAATTTATTCCCTTAATAATTTTTTACTGGTACTTTCACACTGTGTATTACTTTAATTGTTAAATATAAAAATGAAAACAATTTATTACGCTGTTTTTTACAAGAAAAATTAATTATAGAGATAGTTCTATGCACTATGTTCATTATTGAAAATGTAATGGTTATTTTATATTAAATATTAATATTTTAATACCAACATTATATTTTTACCCTTTAAGGTTTTAAGAAATTATTTTATTTCTTTTAAAATTATTGTAAGATCGTAAAGAATTGCATTTGTTTTTTCAAACCTGGAATGCAAAACAGGCGAAGAGTATGCCTAGCACAAAAGCAAATATTGGTGCAATGACTACCGAGAGCAGGATGTAACAAAATCCTTTTGACAATCGAAAACAATGCTTAGTCAGTCTCCAAGCACATTCCGGGCTTCGAATGCCTTCTGGCTCAGCTATAACGTCATCCCATAAAATCTGAAAAATTATTTTTTTAGCGCATGTTAATAATCAAAATAATAAAGTTATAAAAATGATGAAAATAAGGACGAATTAAAATAATAAAACTAATTTTTAAATAATCATCTGTATATAGAAAACACAATTTTCTGTAGTAATTTTAAGGTACTATTTCATTTTGATCAGTTATTTATATAGTTCACTATAATATTTACTTGTCACATTATGTAAACTGAAAACACAGTAAATTAATCCTATACTTGTGATTAAATAAAAAATTAAACTAAACGTTGGAATGTTAAAATATATTGGGAAGGAAGAATATTGCACTGAAGAAGGAAAAAACTAAACATACAATTTGTCATAGATTTAGCCACAAAATACTTATACGTTTAACCATAGTTCCTAAAGGTAACAATTCTTTAAATATAAATATAAAAATGTATATCCCATTTGTAAAAATACCAAGTAATGCAAAAAATACTACCATTATAAAACCAAAGTTATCAACTTCGATATTAAAAGTATTTTAAACACAACAAACAAACAGAATAAAAGCACTTTTATTTCAATTTGTGCTACAATATTTATTGAATATACCGACCACGTACTGCAGCTGTATCGCTGCGGTATCAAACAAGAGTTTGGTACCGCAAAGATACCCTGCAAGAAGCTTCACTGAATAAGTAGCGTGAGATTCCAAACTCCCACCGTCAGTAAATTAACACTGAATAAATATAATTATTTATTAAAATTAAATAGTAAAAATTATTATATATTATTACATGTTCAAAAGTAAGGAACATTTTGATTTATCTTTAAATTTCCTTCTTTAACCCTTATGTATTATGTTTAAAGCAGAACATACTTTATATAATAATTTATTTTATTATATTATATTAATTAAATATTGATTTATATTCATCCTATGTTTTTGAATTCTCAAATTACACAACTTTTTAAAGAAAAAACAATTTTTTATATTATTTTTCTATTTTTAATGATATGAAAATGAATGGAACAAGTATTGAACTATTACTTTAGTTTATTACATTTAATAGCAAGTCAAATAGCTAAGAGAAATAAAACTGAAAACTTTTAAGCTTTTCATGGTTTATAGAACCAAATTAATCAGAGCTTTGCTAAGGATTACATTTCTGGCAATGATATAACTATAGTAAAGTATTATTATAATATTTATTTACTCAACCAGATAAATACAGTATCAAAATATAGTAATATTTTGATTCTGAGAGTTTTTTATTCACAACACGGAAATACTTTATCTGGAAAATACTGGAAATAAACGTTCTCAAGGTGTAGGAGTTTGAGATGTGAAATGTATTTTTGGAAAGTAAAAATATATAATAAATGTAGTTCCAATTGGCTAATGAACTTCAAGTTACCAAATTGATTATTGTTGAAATCATAAGAAAGAATAAGAAATTTGTTCCAGCAAAATTCTTGCTGTCAAAAACTGCATATAAAAATCTTCGATTTTTGGTTTTACAAAATATTCTATTCTAGTGCCCTATGCTTTAAAACGAAGAAAAACTATTATTTTTTCTTCAGTCATGCATCATTTAGTTGAATTTTCTGCAGTAAAGCAGAAACGAGAAATTATTCAGTATTATAATAAGATGAAAAGTGTTCATTCGATGGATAAAACGGTACACACATGCATCAATAAAAGACGAATAAATCGATGGCCTTTTGCTCTATTTATGAATGCATTAGACGTTATCGGAATTGCGTCGTATGTAATATGCAAATTATATTCAGATTGGAATTCTAATAAACCTGATCAACGTTGTGTATTTTTGACTGATCTAGTAGAGACTCTGATGTTGTCAAAAGTTCAGAAGAGATTTAACATTAGGTTGCAAAAGAGATTGTTGACAGTAAAGCAGACCTTTATGGAAAAAATTACTTCGATGAATGGTAGAACTATGATAGCCAACGATAATATTAGAAAAAGCTATCTATGATAAAACAGGACGTTGTTTATTTAGTTACGCTAAAAAATCGCATGTGTTTAAATTAAAATGTTTCATACCATAGAAATGTTTATAATAAATGTAGTACTTGTAGAAACGTGTGCGTCTGAAAAATGATTGTGAACCAGTATTATCATATTTTATTACTTATTTTTCTTTAAATAATGTATTATAATATGCAACTCAATATTATACAGCGTATGTACATGTAAAACTATTTTCCATTATATTATTTATAAAAATGCAAAGTAAAATTCAAGAAAAAGAACACTAAAATATTAATAAATTAGAATTTAACTTTAATAATACAATATTAAATTTTTTATTATGAATGTAAAAATGTCACTCATCTGATACTTTGATCGTTTTATAAATAATTTAATATAAAATTTAATGTAAAATGTGGTTCCTATAAAAAGCAAGTAAAACATTTTTGAGTTCTACAAATCCTATTATTAGACGTTGCTTACTTTATTTTATATCACAGTAACTTTTAAAACATTATGAAAAGGAAATAATTTGTAAAAGAAAAAAGTTTACAATTGAATGAATAAAAAAATGTACATGCAAAATGTGTCTGAATATTCATAGTTACATATGTGGAATAGTTTTTAATTCATTATTAATTTTCCATTTTATGATAAAATTAAGAATTCAAAAAAAGTGTCACGATATAATTTAATAAAACTCAAATGCAATTTAAATTCAAATAAGTTGTAAAATAGAAATATAAAAAGAACAAATAATTATTTTGAAATACCTGTAAATGTTCGTTGAGATTATTGGGGTCTCTGTCTTCCAGTTCAACCGCGCTCTCGCTAGCCATCGCTGACCCCTCTTTTTCAACACCTGTAATTTGAAAATTATTACGAACGTTTGAACAGTTAAAAATCTTTCTGATTCGTGACAGCATAATTATTGAGCAATTAATTAACTATTAAAATGCTAATAATCTAAATCAACACTCATCAAATTATACGTTATATCAAAGGATTAAGTTGTTTTCGCTTTTTCCTTTTTCCTACTATCTTCATGAAGTATGTCATTGGAAAAACTACGAACAACTAAAGTCAATATAGCGTACGAGTTTCTTAGAGCTAAGCCTAAAACGTTTCATTGATTGAACGTGTTAAATAATGTAGCGCTTAAAAGGGATGGATCATGGCTGCACAACATTCAAACTAAAGGGTGTATAAATAAGTATAAGCAGATATTATTGCGAAAGAAAATAATTGACTGATGTTTCGATCGATGAACTTGAAAGCTTGGACAAAGAAGTGAACTCTAACTCAGTAATAATTTAGTAAAATGTGTATTACTCATTATACATACGTTGAATGATATACATTTATTTTTCGTAATAATTGATAATGGTATTTCTTTAATGCTGGTAGTTCTTTAATTCACGATAAGTCTGTTAATTACAGGTAAAGATAAAATCAACACATCGAATGTTTTCTTCGGAGCATTAGGTTAAGAAAATATTTAGTAGTGCCAACTAGATTACGTTTGACTGAACTTTAACACCAATGATACGTTGGTACCACAAGTTTAATTGATAATTTCATTTTCCCACAATGCTTTTCTTAAGCGCAATTCATCGTTATTTTTATTTATTTGAAATTTTCTTATTGGGTGAAAATTAAAGTGTATTATTAAAATATACACTAAAAAAATTAATGTTCCAGTTGTATTATTTCTGATCATGTTAACTACGATATTTATATAATTTCATCTTACGTAGAAAACATATATCACAATTCTGTATTAAAAATTATAGGAGATAGTAATAATTAGCCGAACAAAGATTGTTTGTATAAATAATTAAAATGTATATAAGAAAACTAAATATAATGTAGATGAATAAAATTAATACAATTCTATAGTAACATAAGTGAACAAAAAAATTTTTTACATGCGGATGTATGTGAAGAGAATAACTACTTTTTATAAATATTGATATTTCTCTTGATATTTAAAAATAAAACTATAATCTTAAGAATACAGATTCATGAAAACGTTATATGTTTAATTAAATAAATTTAATTAAATTGTGAATTTATTAATTTGTTCTCATTATTTTACTTTCAGTTTCAAAAAAAATAATAGTCTTTTGAAATGTTAACGACATTGAAAAATCTTAAATTAAACATTTAATGTTATAATCAATTTTAGATTCTATTTAAAACTTCAAGTTAAATTCCGACTTAATACATAAAAAAATCAGCTTAAAAATTAATTTTAAAATTATTTTAAATATTTGTTTTGCGTTAAAAAAATAGTAAGCAATTTCTTATACAAATTTTTTTAATGTGATTATAACTAAAACGGCATTAAAATTACAAGATCAGTACCAAGTCATTCAGTGTTACGATCTTGAAATATTAATAAAACGTTTTGAAAATAACATCAAACATTAATTATATACAGTTTAAAATTTACACTGGTATAATTAACTCTTCATTTGTTACAAATTCATTTTACTTTGATCCTTTGCTTACATATACATTAATCAAATTCTCGTGTACACTTGCATTCAATTATTGGATTGATTATTTATACACTGATATCTAAGACTATATATATATATTTAAGACTATATCTTGTGATTTCACTCTTGAAATTTGAAAGACTGCTACAATTTTACGTTCTCAAAAAAAACTAATACCGCTGATATATTAAAATATCGAATTGTGTTTTTATTTTATAATTCTTAAAGAATTATAGAAAATTATACTTATGATGAAATACATAACACGTTTAAACCGTACATGTTAACATATCAATATAATTTGTGTAATTATTATATTGCATATTACATTATATCTAACAGCCTTAATTCGACTTCACAAATTGATGATATATATATATTTCACATATATTAATTTTACTAAAACTATTAATATACTAAATCAAAAGACAATTTAGTAAAAACTTTAATTACCAAATGTTCTATATAATTACACATGTTTGGTAGAGTTCTAATTAAATTTTGCACATATGCTGACTATAATAATTATTATAGCTAAACTATTATTATAGCTGTATGATTCTCCGTCAGGTGTGCCAAAGGGTTACAATCTCAGTTCAGTGCGTTTTACTATAGCGATTGATGATGCAGGACAGAAACTTGTTTTATATTAACCCATGTCGATGACGTGAAACATTTCGTATAAATTAGATTAATGATAGATTGTATTTTTTTTTTTTTTTTTTTTTTTTTTTAATATTTTTTTTATTTTGTAAAATTAAACTTATTATAAATTAATAAAATTAATAAAAAAGAAAATTATTAAAATATAGGTTATATTATTAATTTAATAGATATATTAAAATAAAATTATCAGTTGTTTATACTTGAGTATTTTATTATTTACAATTTTCAGACATAACATAAA
>JABFOX010003279.1:0-10485 GCA_022817665.1 Axea sp. ZL-2020
TTTTCTTTTTCAATTTCTCAAAAACAAACTACGAATCGCATACAGCTCCTTGAACGAACGACTCATTGAAAATAGACATCTTTGACTTTCATAGAGGCGTTCCGTTGTTCCATGGAAAAAGCTCTCTTGCGAACCGATAACCGCCCCGGAGATAAAAAAGATACAATCAGAAGTTGCCATGACTACAGCAGGCCACGTCTCGATTTTGAGCCTGGCCCAGGGCCACAGCCTCGTAACACTGCACAAATAAATATTACCGGATAAAAACCGACTGACTTCGGGATTGCTTTGAAGTTGGCCTGTTTATGGAAATATTTATTCGGTAGACCGATATCCGTCGAGGAGTCGCACAAGAACACGTTTTTAACACTATAACAACATGTAAATAAAGCTAAACTAATACCGACGAAAGTTCGTTAAAAATTAATGACAAAATAAGATCAAATCACGCGTTTGTCGCACACGTTAAAGTGTTTGTTATTAAGTGCTAGGTAAAATAAATTAGTTAGCTTGATACAATATTCATAGCTAATTTATATACAACATTACAAAAACAAAAAAAAAAGAATGTATGTGTGTGTTAATAAATATTTGTGTACTCGCAAAGAACAAAACTAGTATTCTTATTATAATAACGAAGATGAGTTGCGTTGAATCATAAATTTTAAACTGATATAAAATCATGATATATTGATATATTGATGATGGAGTAACAAATATTGTATTAAACTACATGGAATTTTAGCAAGAACGATATATAACGTATTGAAGGAATTAGTTTCAACTATAATTCATTTACATGTAATTCTTAAATGTATCATTTATTTGGAAGGAGAAACCTAAAAACTATTTTCAAAATTCTTATTCACGATTACTGTTATTAATATTTTTGTTGCTATTTAAAGAAGAGTGTAAACTCCGACACTCGACTTTATGGATATGTATTTAATCATCATGCTATAATGTTCATGATGACGATGATCATGATGTTTATTATTAAACTTATTATTAATGATTACCTACAACTGAAATGTGTAACAGCATCTAATAATTATAAATTTCTCTTAAAAGGAGAAGAAGTAATTATGTACATAAGATGTCCCATAAGTTTTGGAACATACGAATGTTTTTGAAAATACAGATCAAGAAATCAACGAAAGCAGAAATGTTCAAGAGAATCGTGTAGTTATGCTAAAATGACCTCAATTCTTTCGAATTAAATTGACGCAATTTACAATGTTCAGAATGAAAACTACCGATTCTTAAATTTTATCGATTCTTCTAATATCGGAAATAAATAGAAATTCAGTATTAAAAACTAAGTATTATTAGAAACATTATAATTATGTTTAAAAGTATTTCAGAGCACTGAAGAGAACAACAATAATGTTTTAATAAATCGCTGATAAATGGTGGTGATATGAGCTCTTTGATTAATCCAGCACTAATTCGTATGAATGAAAATGTATAATTTTAAGTTCGCATTACAAAAAACCTAAGAAATCTCTCACAATTATTTTACAATCTTTTATTATAATAAAAATATTCTAAGTACTTTACATGAACATATAAAAATTCTTCAGGTTACTCGCAGCATTTTAAATTGTTTTTCCACCATTTTATAAGATAAATAAACATAACTTGAGAATTTTCTTACAATACTTTTTGCTGGAAATTTTGTTTCGTTGGAAATATAATATGCAGATTGTTAACAAATGCAACACGTTTTAATTTTGCATAAATAATAATTATTAAACATAAACAATATATTAGTAACAATTTTATTTAAAATGTTAAGATTGGATTTCTCATTCCAAATTGTAATAAAGAATATTTATAATACAAACGGAAATACTGTTTGAGAGTAACGCAAAGTTCTACTTTTGAATGCAAAAGCTTCGATATCACAAAACTGCATCTTGATAAAAATTATAAGAAAATAAACGTGGACCTCTTAAATCGATTTATATGATTTAATGTATTCTTTTCAAAATACACATAAATTGCTTGTTTTTTATTTTATCAAACTTAATATCCATTTTATAATACAAGATCAATGGTTTCTCGAATTATTACAAAATTGAACAATACTTGCATCTATTATTTTATTCATAAATTATGTCTAACCATACACGTCAAGTATATAAGTTACATTAGTTGAACTAGATTGATATCAGATTAGACAGACATTATCTTAAAGAGAAGCTTGAAGCATTATCTTGAAGGTGTGTATTTATGTTGCACTTTTTGTGCAATTGTAAATGCGATATTAGCATAATAAAGCAATTGTCGTTGTGACTTTAAAGAATTATCATTTCAGTAATTTATTATTATTAATTTGTATCTTAAATTAGCCTTTAAAACGATATTTGAATTAAAGTAGTTTGCCTTTCACGAAGACCAAAGATTTTTTGTAAATCAAATCACTGATCTATATCAATATACGTAATATTATATAAATTGATATAATCAATAAACGTAAAATAACTTTTTTTTTTTTAAATCACGTAAGATTCTTACATCTTTTTCAATGTCAATATTATGAACCAAAATTTCGAATTATTTCAATAAGGCGAAAATATTTGACAAATAAGTAATTAAAATCCGTACAGTATTTCAAAACGGTCAACGTAACGAGCAATGGAACGAATCAAATATTCGAAAAGGAGGTTCTCAACGAGATACGATATCGTTGGTGTTTCAAATCAAACGAAAACAAGTGGCTCGTAGTTGCATCGCACGCTAACGTATTCCACGAGCCGTGGAAAGGTCGGAGATTGGAAGACGGAAAGTTTGAAAGCCAACGAAGGTAAAAAATGTATTTGCCGTCCAAATGTATTTGCTTCGGTCGGTATGGCGAAAGCTCTTCCGTAAATCCAGCTTAAAGCAGCTGTGTAAACGTTGACCTATATTACAATCACGGCACCTGAGTACCCAATGCGACTGCAAAGTAAGTGGTGCGCGCGGACGGAAATCGTATCCACGTGTCAATGCGACGACGGTTTCAAAATTAGTTATTTCACTAATTCAGATCGAAATGTGTACCATATCTGTATACCACGAAATGTATTTGACGGGTGCATATCTTTTGCAACATGCAAATTACATTATGAGTTCAAGTAATACTATCAAAATTATTTTAATGGAAATATATAGTAGACGAAAACTAAAAACATGTTACGGGAATAATATAAATAGATTTTATTGATGATAAAAGTGCCCTTTGTCTTATTTTTTTAACAATTATTCTAATTTGAACAAAATTTTAAGCGTTAAATAAACTTGAAAAGCACACAGCTCTCGTAATCGAATTATTTCACCGACGCATTTTTTAAAAGCAATTATCAACAATAATGATGAAATGTTACAAATTCGAAATAATAAAGTACAAATAAAAACAAATGCAAAAACTAATTCAAGATAGCTAATAACATTTATTTTTATTCGATATTTAATTTATAAATCAAATAAGTGGTCAAATAAGTGTAAGGAAAAGGAAACTAACTTTATAAAAATACAACGGCAATCTTAAGATATTCTTTTAATAAAACTGTCTGTATCCTGAAGTTACAATGAAAAAATTTTTTTAAAAAATCATACGTTAAGACGATTTCGTATTTTGGAATCAATAAATTTCAAATCAAAAAAACTACTGATTAAAAAATAAAAAATCGTTACAAATTCTTTGTTTTAAATACTCGATTGCAGTATCTGTTGGTTTTAACAATGTTAAAAGACTCGCGAACATAAAATATTATGTTTTTACGAAATCGATAATTACATTAAAGTGTTTATAGTAGATTATAAAATAATATAATTTCAACGAAAATTTATGTCATAAACCTAAATATCTACAAACAACCACAAAAACTATAAATGTTGAATCTGCTTTTACAGTAATCTTCACAAAATGAGACATTTTAAACAAATTTATACTTGTTTATATTATACACAGAAAAATATCTTCTTGAGAAACTGTGTAAAAAAGGTCTATTGTTTAAAAAAATAGTAAACTACTATAATTAGATAGCATGAGGAATAATAAGTTTTAAACGAGACCTAAAATAACAGTGTAAGTAAATATATATCCAAAGAGTACCATATGTCAATAATTGTGTTGAAATTGATATCTTAAACAGCATTGGGTTTATAATAATCGAGTTACGTGTGTCTGCGATTCAATAAAAATGCAACTTCATAAACTAAATGTAATAGATAAACTTAATGTCGATTTGGCACTATAACATACAGTTTAATGCAACTGCACTTTTTTCATTTAAGAAATCATGAAAATATTTGATTTACAATGTTATGTGGTTTCACTACAATTTACACAAAAGGTACATAAATTAAATTGTCACTTTTTGTCAAATTTACAACAAAATTGCAGAAAATTCTCACGAGTGTTTAACAGTCTTTGTAGTTTGTAAAACATACCTAAATTTTAAAAATGTTGTGCAAATATTGCACACACTTTACATAACTATATAGTTGTAAATTGATGTAAAACTGTAGTAAATTGTGATTATGAAGGAAGATTTAAACCCGGAAGCTTGATATTATTAACTGTCTTGATTGATTGTTTCACTGTTGTGACTTATCGAAAGGAATGCAAAATATATATTTTCGAATTCTTAATGCATTCATTGAACACATTTTTTACTATCAAAATAATTACTGAGTCACTTTACTTGCAACTCGGGGATAATAATATTGATCTTCCTATCTATACTTCACTAAAAGATCATATAGTTTAAAAAAATGCGGCCACTACGTAATGTGAAATAATATTATGATTATTATGGTATTGCGTTAAAATCACGTTTCTCCTTCTGACACTACATTAATTGCATAATATTACTATAAGAAATGCAATTATTTATTTAAAAGTATGGTTTTATACAGCAATTACAGAAGTGACATTCTTAATAAATTAAATTTTAGCAAACGGTAATATTGTAATAATGATTTTACCAATATATCTTTCTCAATTAATAATATTACATCTTTCTAAATTTGAATAAATGATAAGTCGTTAATTCGTAGAGCAAACAAAACATTAAATAAAAAGTGTTGAATTTTAAATAAAATTGTTATAAATCTGTTTTAAAGTTGTTGTACACGAATCTGTGAATTTCATGAAAACACAATATTGCACTTTACTCAAAATATAAAAAAAAGAAAAAAAGAAACTAAAAACAAAAAAAAATCAATAACAATTGAAATCAATTTTCAAGGAAATTTTTAAATTAAACTAATTACTTAGATCTTTAGTTAATAAGATTAACAAATAAAATCCACTTCATAAAAGCAAGGTAAATCCAAAATTAATATACTACACTTAAAAAAAATGTATTAATGTAAACGTCATAACTAACATGTTTTAATTATTTACATCATTAGTTATTTTAATTTAAGGAGTACCAAAATTAATTAAGTTTAAGTAATAATTAGTTAGAGTAACTGCACATTAAGTTAAACTAAAAATATTCATTACAATAATTTCCTGTTTATATTTAAAGAAACATTAAAAGAGTAATTTTTAAATCTATCGTAATTCAATAAAATTAATTGTATCATCATCTGTCTTCATATAACTTTTAACAATATGCATTATGAAAATTAATTGTAAATACAAATCAAAATTAATTAATAACACGATAACATCACTAGTATGATATTAAAATGCATTAAGAAAACATTTTTACAAAAAAAGTCTTTTCTTTCATGACAATTCTACGACTCATAAATGAGACAAGGATGGTCAATTTTTTATATACATTTAGTCAGTAAAAAATTATTAGCATGAAGTACACATTTTCGCTTTTTATATTTTCTCTTTAACTTCTCATTACAAAAGTCATAATGTGAATTTGTCTTTATAACCATTGATTTTCTAATGTCCTGTATTGCGTTCTGCTAATGCTTTTACATCAACTAAGTATGCTTGTTACAGAACACCTGCAATATTATCAATTACACTATTTTTTGAAAATAAAATAATTGATAAAAGTACAGAAAAATATGTTCTAATGCAAACTTTTCAAGTTCACCAAAACATCGTCATTGTTTGATACCAGGTAGATACTTCTATCTACAACTAATTCTAAGTACAAATCTGAAGGAACTGTAACATGTAATTTTTCACAAATATGAAATTCGTTTCAGCATAATCTTTGAAAGAATTTGAAAAATTATGAAACGTTTAATGATTTGCTTTCAATAACGTGAAGACTATAATGAACAATAAAAACAATGAAAGACATTTATAAGCCTTCCAAATGATTATTTTACCATAAAAAATGCATGGAAACGTAATCGATAATATTAAACACGTTATGCGTGAGTAAACATGAATAATAACGTGTATTATTAATAATGATCAGTTTAATATATTTATGATGCATTAATAACGTATGAAATATATCAAGATTTATTGACAACTTGAGAATCTATTTTAATACGACTAAATTATTCGTTATTAAAATCACATAAGATTCGCTCTCCGCTGACCCACGTTTTTAGACCATAACTGAAACCCTGTGTCACATTTTCACGATGCCCTTAATAGGTAGTCCTTGTTGAGGCTTAATTAGATAATCGAGACGCCAGCAAGAGAGACAGATAATGACACAATTTCAGCCCAATTACAATTTCCACCAAAGTCAACTTCAGTGCTCCGAAATCATCATCGCTCGGAGATACGTGTTCGCATTTAAAGTCGACAAAAGGTAACGTTAATTCGCATATAAATTATTTTTAATGGCGGGATTAAATTATCCAGCGAGTGACGTCACGTGAACAAAGTAGTCCACGTTACATTCACGAATCATTGTTATACCAATTTCAGCGTTCCAACTTTGCGGCTTTGACTGACAGCAATTAAAATAGTTATATTAGTGAAATATCATGTATTATCTCGGACGGAAACGTGACGTCGAAGCATCGAACGCAATAGGATCTCCGATGGAATTGTGTTTGAATATACAATTTTTAGATAATGCACGAACACGCGCATTCATTCTCTGTGATTTTCGTTCGCAAAGCGTTATCGAAAATCTCAAGACTCATCGAACGTGAAATATTTGCATTGAAACTCGTACATGCTGTATAATCAAACAAACATTGAAGCGCTAATACTTGGCTCAGAAAGAAAGCAGATTACATGACGAATGATGATACGATTATAGAGATAAACATTTCCGGTGTATTGCGAAAGGCGAGCAGCAAGCCATTGCACGAACATTTTGCATTTCAGCGCAATATTTCGTTTTGCACGAATCATTCGTGCGCGGATTTTAGCAACACTCGTGTAACATTTAGGACAAGTTCGTTGAAAATATATTTTCGCTGGTTCGCATAGTGAGTTGAATTTTCAAGCGATATTACACTCGGTTAATAGTGAATTTATGTAAACAAAATCGATATTCAAATATCAATTGAAATTTGGTAAATATTTGCCTAATAGTTGCATGTTTTTACAAAAATTGTCCGTTTGTTATAAGGTGATCATTACTGAATAAATAAGCAAATTGCATGAGAATATTTGCACGACGAATGAAAATTCCGACGACGACTATTTTAACTTCGTTCATCAATGAAAAATATTATCAATAGTTATTTCAATGAATTTTAATAACAATTATATCAACCATGACATTGATATATATAATATATATTCATTATATATGCCATCGATAAAGGTTAATACGCCATGTATAATTTGATTGAACAATATTTTTTTGTTCAATAAAAAAAATTAAACAAATTCATGAATCATTAATAGACAAACATCAGTCTTTTCAAAACTAATACAGAATATAAAACTCTCATTTTGAAGTTACAGTAATATTAATTAATTTTTGGAGTCTCGGATAATTTCGCTCTGCACCTGTCGGTGTGAACATGTGTTGGTAATTTTGCGAGAATCTTTTGGTATTTATTTCTTCGGAAATGAACATCCGCACAAGGGCAAGTAGTTAATGGAAATAAAAAGTTTTTGTATAAATACTTTTAATTACTTTGTCGAAGAAAATAAAAATAATACATTGCTGGACGATGCTGCATTTTTTTTGGAGGTTCTGTCGTTTATAGTAATTGAAACATACCTTACTATGTATCTACAAAAGGCAAATAGTTCTAAATTCTCGCGGTCCTGAGTCCTGTGTGGCAAATATTAAATATTTAATGTTTTATAGGTATGTGTGTTCTGTACTTCTAATAAAACTGACTGCATATATAAACGAGCTAAGCAAAACGGAATTATTATAAAAAGACATCGAAGAAAACTATAACGATGCCAAAAAATGTGGTATTATTATTAAAATTACAAACATGCTGAAAAACACAGCATTTCAAAATAATGAAACAACATCGAGAAATAAGAATTCTACGTACAAATTTCATGACATTTTATAAATAATATTGAAGAAATCGTTTTAACCAGTCGAAACTAACTAGAGCATTTATTTATTCAATTTTTTGAAGATAATTGATAGTTTGAAGAAAACTGTTAATTCAACAACTTTAAAGACATTAATTTAGTGGAATTAAATTAATAAATCAGACAGATCAAAAGCTTGACAAATAAATGGTCTCCCAATGGACTAAATAAATGAATTTTAAAGAATGTACACGAGTTCATAAATGGTGCACTTATCAATATATTTAAAATGAAAATTTGCTATCGCTAGTTCCATTAAAAAAATGTGGAAACTCAAAATAAGCAAGTGACGTTCGTCCAATAAATCAGCCAGCAATATACGGCAAACTTCCTAAGATTTTTCTATTAATACAATTGGAAAACTGCAACTAATCATAAAAGTTAAATAAAATAAGGGTCAGGTTTTAGAAAATTTGTTTGGGGGAAACTGCATCATAACTAGGATTAATTAAGTAGACGACGAATATTATACAACAAAATATTGTATTGCAAATATGCTCGACTGATATAATCGAGCATAATATAAATGAGAATAGATTAAACTCTACATATCAGGGAAAAAACATATAAGTATAGTTATGCCACACAAATACGAAGTAAAATTCTATGTTCGCCGATAACATAACGTTTTATGCCACAAGTGGAAATAATAAAAACAGAAAAGAATTTAAATTCAGCAATAGTTCGCATAAATGAATAGATAATGCGTAAACAATGTTCCAAAATGATAATGCATAGCACATCGCACATGAATTTTATGAACTACATAGCATATGATATCACATGTAAACTACTGAGCAATGTCCGTTGAGTAGCTTAAGTCATTTTGTTTAATTATATACGAAAGATCGAATTCGCATGCTCATCATAAAAGATTTCAAGTGGTGTACTACACCGATACGAAGAAAAAAGTCAAATTTAAGGAAAAGTATAAATCTTATATTTTATAACAATTACAGCAATGCGTACAGAACATATGACACATAATGATGTGGTGGGATGCATATTTTTGCGATAAGTATGTACGGCTATTGAGTAAGACGTGATACTCATCATTATACAGGGACAATAAACACGTTGCAGCAAACACTCTTAGGTTCTGTATCTTGGTATTATTAATGTAGCGAGTGGATGTCCCGTGTCTGAAAGTTTGGCAAGCAAAAGTTTCGCGTGTAATTGTTATGCGCGTAAAGAAGATGGTGACTAAAAGAGAAGTGTCTAAATGTTTGATGTTTAATTTGTATGGGCGTAAACGATGTGGTGTTTAAAATTGCAGTGTAATGCACAAATGTTATGCGCATAATCGCATTGTAAAAATGTTATGTCTGAAAGTCACATGGCATAATTCAATGTTTAATTTTTATGCACGTAAATGGCATAATGCGTAAAAGTTTTGAATCCAAAAATTGTATACGTAATAATTTAGTCTCTATTACTTACGCATAAAATTATTTAGAGCATACAATTTCATTCTACATCGTTCGATTTGTACATTTTAAATACAACACTGAAACTGTACCTATCGAGATATCAGTAAAACTCTTTAAGGACCTTTCAGACTACTCAACATTCTTCAGATCTGTGGGTTTAGTAACACAAGGTCGTCTTTGCCTGTCAAATTAGTACAGACATTACTTTGGAACTGAGTGTTATCTGGGACCGTATAAAAGCAGAAACGAGATGTTGATAATGTAAACAGCATCTTGAGATCACCGTTCATCTTCTGAGTGCTTGTACAAAGCAACCTTCTCAGCATATATTCAAACACATAACATGGTACTCAAAATTCTTTCTTAACACCTTCAACACTGATGCATGAAGTACTGAGTTCACTATCGAGAATCGAAGATTAAGTCATTCGAAATCTATCTTGATTGAACGATTTTCGCAATTAAATTCTGTGATTTAGACAAGAAAAAAATTAGTATCGAAAACCATAAAAACCGGACCAAATTTATAAGATTTCATTGTAACGTTTTTAGGTAGCAGAGTTTCTACGATGTAGACACCATCGACGCTGTGGAAATCCGCGACCGAATCTT
>JABFOX010003280.1:0-10486 GCA_022817665.1 Axea sp. ZL-2020
GTTTGAATTCTCAATCAACAGTAATGCGTTTAATTTCATTTGACTGGTTGTTTCACTTTTCCGGCTCGAAATATCAATGAGAGGACGACACTGTTTGTCTAATTTTGAAAAAACATGTGCTTTTGATATGTATTTTTGTTGGAATCGCAGATATGCGCAAAAATGAAATCGATTTGTCCGCCGAGTGATAAGCTTTGGATGGATGCGAGTCCCGGCGAAGCAATCCCAAGCTTTCCAGAGAAACCCCAGCAGATGATCTACGATATGAACCAAGGTTAACCTGTCAAACTATGTGCTAGACTACTGCGTATCGAGGGATGTTTCTTCAATGGCTGAGGACGATTGAACAAAATGAGAGAAAGGAAAAGAACCGGATCCACGCGATCCATCGCATTTTCGTTATTAGCTGAATTTGTACAGTGAGAAAAGACTTCGCCGTAAGGTGCGAAAGTATTTTCTCGCTCACCGGTACGGGGATGAGGGAACTGGTTTCGATGCAAGCGTAACCCACCACCATGTGTGCGCATACTCGAATTTCGTTATTAATTAATTGACTGATTGACTGTTATTAATTAATTAAAGAATGATAGTTACACATTGCGCTTAGGCAAGATGGCACGAACGAGCAAATACGTGCGTTAAGGAGAAGACAGTATTGCCAAAGTTATTTGTTTATGTATATATCTTTCTGTGTCTGCACGAATATTACAAATTCGCTCGTTTTATTGGTACTTGAAGCCATCTCTCGCGTGTTATTCTGTATCTCTGGCCGCGTGTATGGTAATTGATATAAAATAGTGGACGTCGGATTTGGTACATACATGACTGACCTTCGACGTATGGGTCCGGAGGCTGGATTCCGTAGCGAAGCCTTTGCCGCAAATGTTGCAATGGAACGGCCGGTTCTTCGCCCTTTCCACCTGCGCGTCGTGGTTCCGTAAATGCTGCTGGAGATTCGACAGCTGGATGAAAGCCCGCCCGCAATCAGGAAGGTGGCACTTATACGGCCGTTCACCTGCAAATTAGAACGTTTTGGTTATCAGAAATGATTCACGAGGCATTACGTGCATTTGCATACAATAAGTAATTGTTCCACCGAATAAGACCATTTCGGATACGAAACGAGCAACGATCTAGTCAATTAATTGTGATTTTCCGATCGCGTTTTCGTAGCTCGTTTCGTTGCATTTTTCTATACGCATGTTGATAAGAAAATTGCGCTGTCTTGTTGATTCTGTAAATGAAGAATTAGTATGTGTTTATTCTTTCAAAGGCAGTTTTACACGCGTCTTTATACGTGTAGTTAAACTTTTTGCAATGAAAATTATTGACATTAAACCATAAAAATAAATAAGAAACATCAAACGGTTCATTTTTATCGTTAATCAAGATGACGAAAATGAAATTGTCTAACAAATTTAAAAAGTGATGAGGATAATAAAAGGACAGTTCTTTATTGCAATTGATCAGTTGAAAACGTGTAGAAATGAATAAAAGGAATTTATTTTAAATGAAATGTATGATGGAAATCAATGAAAAACTGCATTTTATAAATGATGAAAAAATACAAGTCATAAAACGTCATTGCTCGCTGGAACGAATTCGAGGTATCTTCAGAGATACGAGAAAAAAGAAAAAGAAATAACAATGTCACTGCAATTTAATCATTGAATTAATACGCAGATTGTAAAAGTTTTAAAGCGGCAGAAGAATACGATAAATTCGATCGAAAATAATTCGTAAGCAAATTGCTCGCGTAAACGGACGTCGATCTAAACGCCGCGTTAAATTTGAGCCGCCTATGCAATGATTATGGGATTAGCTAATGAAGATTGAGTTGCTAAAACGCGGGCGTCAATAAATCGCAGCACCAGTTTTGCCGATGTCGAATGCCATTAGAGGAACACGCCCCGGTATCAAAATACGTTGACATCTCTGTACGATTGAGCGCGACTTGATAAAGCGATCAACATATTTTAACGCCGGTCCGGGCTGGCATTTGACCCCGGGAAAACCAAATTATCAGCCGATTCATTTTTCGGTCACTTATCGCTTTTGTTTCAATTATAACACGGCGTTTAAAACGCGCGGCTTCGTTAATTAATACACGTCACTGGCGAATTGGCGGAACGATAATCGGTAAATAATTTTCTATGAAATCGATTGACGCGTGCTTTTCGAAAACCGTAAATTGCGATTCGGTTTGCGGTTGTTCGGTCTGGGAAAGACATTTGCAGACGCGGAGATGTTCCTTTAAACTGATTACAACATTAAATAGCATCGCGATGTAATTGCATCTTCATAAATGAAGTTCAATCTAATTTGTCGATGATAGAGGTTATTGAAATATCATTGAGCATTTTCGTTTTTACGATACGTAAATAAATCACTCTTTGTTTTACTAATTGGTTTGTGAAATACTCCAATAGTCCGGCAATTGAACATTTTTTAGAGATTTTGATGCACTTTTTTGGAATTAATATTTATGTAAATGCTTTGTTAAATTTATAACACAGCGTCAATATGCGTGAAGCGTATTAATGTTGGAAAGTTGGTACGGGAAAATAGGTACGAAAATATGAGTTTATGCAAATGCAAGTAAAATTGTTGTGCATTATGAAAATGCAATGGTTATATAAACATTAGCATATACAAAAACATTTGTTCTGCAAAAATATACTTTTGTTGAATCAATTAATATCAACTTTGCAGTATAAAAAAAAAAGTTCATTTTATTACAAGTTTCGTTTGATGTTTAATTTCATTTTATACGGTTTTAACTTGAACAAAGTATTTTATTTTACAAAGAATTTGTTGAATTGAAATGCATTTTGATAGTTTGATTAAAGATTTCCATAATTATCAGTGCTCTTGTAAATCTAAATAATTTTTTATTCGCGATGTTCACTTGTATATACACATTTGTACGTAACATTTTTAACAAATAATTTATCCATGTGACTGTATTGAAATCGAACCAACTTATCCAACGACTTAACATATTGCTTTAAAAGGTTCACTAAGTCAATCGAGCCACTTGTTTTCGCAAGACCTTTTTCTCGTTTCGACTTTTAATCCGCTCGATACACCTCGTCGTAATTTCCACAAGCTATTGGCTCGATACGACTTTTATTAATATCGGCATTCTTCTTGCAATCTTTTAACCCAGGAGCGATGTCGAACGATTCATCTTTTATTCAATCAAGGAATTCCGGGTGATTTAATAAAAATATCCAACACCCGATTCGCTTTTTTCCTCCCGTTATTTGTGTATCTTTATTTTCTTTCTCCCGAATCGAGAAAGTGTTTTGTCTTTAAATGGGATAATTTCGGTTGTTTGTCTTTGCACGAGGAAACATTGACGGATCGTACTTTTGCCACACACATTATTCGACTTTATCGTGGCAGTCTGCCCGTTTTCGTCGGTGCTGCTCCTAAATGGGTTAACGAATGAGCGTGTCTCAACTCGACTAATCGAATGAAACAACTCGAAGCGCAGCCGGAAAATAGTTGCTAAAAATATACCATTGGTGAAAAGTTGCCATTAATGCAATCTTTTCGGTACGCGAGTTATTTTTAACGACGCCT
Organism: Axea sp. ZL-2020; assembly: GCA_022817665.1. NCBI lineage: Eukaryota > Metazoa > Arthropoda > Insecta > Hymenoptera > Scelionidae > Axea > Axea sp. ZL-2020. The sequence continues at coordinate 3,589 of JABFOX010003280.1, forward strand.
CGGCACTGTTTTTTCGTCAATAGTTAATATTTTAATGAAGCTCGCTTCGAACGAGACGGTAGAATTTTTAGCAAGCCGCTGCTTTGACGAAACGAAATCTGAATTAAGAGTACTGTTTAACGGGAACGAAGAATTAAATTTACGATCAGAAAGCTTTTGAAATTTGATTATTCTAATGTGTTGCATTACTTCGGACTCTGCTATTTACAGTGGAAAATCGCATGCGCCAGGTTCATTAAAGACAATTTATCGAAGCTGGACGAACTAGAATGACGAATTGTAAATCACTGATGGATGGTGATCAAGTGCTGTTGAAAATTGACCAATTCGTTTTGTTGTGCCAAAATATGAGAGTCCGAATAAGTGCTGTGCCTGCGACGTCGAAAGTAAGGTAAATAATTTACATTAAAAAGTACAAGACGAAGATGAATATCAGTGTACGAACATTCAAACCGGATTAGTATTCGAATATCAGACGTGGAGCATAAATAATAAAAACTAAAATTATCAATTGTACTATTCTATTTAAAAGCCGACTGGCTGAACATTCATATTTATGAACGGCGAACTAAGAATAAGTAAATCAAGTGAACGTATTGAAAGTGAAAAACAAAAAATACGATTTTAGACGGCAATATCGAAGAATGCTCGGATCGAACAAATGGTCGAACGAGTTGAGAAATGGTTGAACAGTGGTTATAATTTTGTAAATGGCAGAATTGTTGTGAAATTCAAAACGGTATTGCTTTGAAAGCTTGAAACGCCAGTACAGTTGTCTCTCAATTACATCAGAATCCATGCACAAAATGGTCCACGTCAAATAGCAACGACCCAAATGTACCAATAATCCCGGCATGAAACATAGTAAATAAAAATCAACAAACTCCGCGCCCCCCATCGTTAAGAATTTCGTTGAAAGCGCACACCATCGCGCAACCTCCAACCGCAACGAAATTGGGTTACACTCCAAAACGCCTTGGTTGTCGCAGCGATGCGAAAGGGAGAAAAGCGGATTGCTTGCGCGATCGATGCGGAAAATCGCTAAGTGGCGAGCGAATCGCCCAGGTGCATTGCGCGGCCTAAGCCGTATGCCTTCTTTCCCGGCGCAATTAGGAGCGAATTAATATGCGAGTACGCTACGGAACCGAGGGGCCGGCGTTTCTTATTGCCGTTGGCATTTAATTGCAGGCCTGAAAAACATTTATCGAGAACGTAGCATCGCTTACGTAGGCGTGTGTGCTCGTGCATCCGCGTGCAATCCACCCTGCGTGTGCGCACCGGAAGCCTCGGACGGCTGAAAGGGTTGCGTTTTCTACGCACAATTTGCAACGAACGTTTTGCAGGCTCTTTTGACGTCGACGCACGAAAAGTTCTGTTCTTTTCCTCTCGTCGTTCGAACGCGTGACAACTAAGGAAATTAGCGCAACGGTTCACCCGTTTGCCGACTTCGTGGCGTTAATCGTCGAATTTCGTTGGATTTTGAGGGAGCTGCGAGTTTTGCTCGTTTCCGTTTAACAATCTTCTAAAATGTTCGATTCATTGAAAATGATTCACGAACATTTATATGAAGTGCATTATTTAAGTTTTGTTTAATTAATTTAGTTTGAAATGAAATTCGTTTTTAATTAAAGTTGTAAACGTATTTTGAATGATTTTACACCGTTCTGGTTTATCATTCATTTGACAAAATAAATTTCGGTTATACCCCAGGCAATTTTTTTGCACCTTTTAATATCACTGTCTGGTAAAAATGTAATTCGTGATTAAAGTAATGGATGGTATGATATTTATTATACCATTATGAATTACTTACTATTATCGTAACCTATTGTGACAGTAATTCAGAGGTAATTATTCGTATTTCATTTTTTAAGCACACGAGTAAGGCACGGTAGACTTATATTACTTTATATGTTAAACTTGTGTTATTTGAATTAACAAGTGTTCTAATCATAAATTTTGAGTTATATTTAACGTATTACAATTAGTTGCTAAATTTGTAATAACAATCGTGCATAAGGGTAGTAATAATTACAACATTTGTACATTATTTATTTAGTAAAATCGATCGAATGGACGATGGATGTTGAGATTCCAAACACGTAAGAAAGTTATAAGGCGTTTTAATTTGCTCGGACAAATAAAATAAACTTGAAATAATTCATTATAACAGATTAAATGCAATTTGCATAAATGCATCTGTTATAATTTGAATATGATTTTTGATTAATAAAAACTTCTTTGTTGGTGAAAACGAACTGAAAGTCGTTCATCCGAAGACAGAAGCAAAAAAACTCGACGAAGTAATTTAAAAGTAATAACAATTCGTTTGTTCATCACTCCTGATATTAATCAATAAGACTCGTTAGCTCAGCTGTCAAGCGTAAAGCCAGAAGAAAAGGTCGAAAAAAGGGTTGCTCAGCCCCGAGTTATTCGTCGATGCAAGAATTATGAATCCGAGGAATTTTTATTACGCCTCGCACGTTTGAGCTTCGTTCGGATTCTTCATTTATTTGGACTCGTGCCTTCTCTGTCGTATCTATCCGTTACCAATACATGCAAGCCTTTGGCCCATAAATCAAAGCCGACCTCCCACTCGTAAATAACAAAACGCCTCGATATTCGTCAAACGACGATCGAACTGGCTTCGATCAATTGCGATGAAAAAGCCGAACGAAAAGAATTCGTCTTGGCGGTTGACCGAGCTGTCAATAATTAGACGTCGCGGCGAAAAAACGGCAATGACTCGTCGTCAAAACCACTGCGAAAATGTACGTCGAGAGGCACGCGTGGCGGAGGGACGAGAGGAATTCGTGCGCGGGACACTCCTTCCATCGTTCTCCGACCCACTACACGTCCACGGCAGAAAATTAATGTCCCCTGCAATCCATGTATAATGCATTCGCGTTTCGTTTGGCGAACAAATAAACGCATCGCTGTAAAATTTCCGCGGAGCCGTCCCTGCGCCGTCCATCCTCGTTTGGCCGTTGATCTCTCTCTTTGCCGCCACTCGGCCGTCTTTCTCCTACGAATTTTCTGTCCCCCTTCATCCCTCGTTCGTCCTAGTTTGGACGGGGCTGGCGGACTATCCCGGCCGGTGGTACGCCCCTGCGTCCTCGCCTGCCTCCACCTACTCGACCACCCCCTCTCGTAACGCGACACATCGTCATCGAAATTCCGCCTGAAAATCATTAAACTGTGCACGCACTCACATGCACGTGCGATGTCGTTCGCCTCCCTTATTCCAATTCAGCCCTCCAACGCCATTGGTATTTCTCTGTTACGTTCTCCCAATGATTCCACGTATGCGTCATCAAGCGATTTTTCAGGCGCGGGACGGCGGCAATTCGATTTATGTTCCGAGATAAAGTTTCAAGTGCGAGGTTTTGGACGAGGCACTTTTTGGGCTGGGAATGAGCTTGGAAATTAAATTTCCAGGGACCGGGGACGCCGCGAGCAAAAGTGCAACTGCGAGCGAGTTTTTGGTCGAGTGCTGATGACAGTTCGCATTTTTGTTGCACTTTTCGGGCGTATCCGAGGGTAATGAGTGGAAGAGGTTTCGGGTTTTTGTTGCGAGATTGTTTTCGTCGGGCTTTTGGCCACTTTTTTCCGCCCACTTCGTACACGCTTGCAAGTACAGCCATCTAAGTCTATTCTTTTGATTTTACACACTCGTCATGAAATACCATCTACGCAGAAGTAGTTTGCGCGAAGTGTTTCAATTCGCAACGCTGAGAAATCAAAAAATGGACTCGGTCATTTTTTCGCACAGGATCGGTGTTATAAATTTAAAACTAAGTCGTGAAATGCATGGAGAATAATTGTAGTAGATAGACGCGGAAAACAATTATTTAAATTGTTTCACGCAGCCGACCATTTTACGCACACATAAAAAGTGGGTATATTTATCAAAGAGTGCAGCGTGATAACATTTATAATTTGAAACAAACTGAGTTTTCCATAAAATGCTTTAGGCGTGTACGTTCGCGTTTGATCTCTATTTCGAATTATTGAAATATCATGCGTACGTTTCTGCAAATTTGCAGCACCGTGCTATCTTTGATTTCAAATTGAATGTGAAAAATTATAGCATGTTACTGCTGCAGTGTTAAACTCATTCAAATGACTCGCAAAATGTGCACTTTTAAAATTAAATTGTGGACAGATGTAAAAAGAAATTACAAAACGAATTTCAGCGGTGCAGAATGACAACGTTGCGTCATAATTGTTTATCAAAGACCAGTTAAAGTACATCATCATTTAACTTGCTACAAAATAACGAAAGAGCTCTACTTTGCAATAATGAAAATCATAAAGATAAGTTTTCCTTGTTATTCAAACTTAGTTTAAACTTTTTTCCAAATGAGAGCACTTTGTAAGTTTTTCATTTAACTGAAAACATGTAACATTTTTGTTGTTTAAAGAAGGCAAAAAATATAGAAAATCAAATAAAAAAATAAATACATTTCGGTAAGAGTACCATTAAATTCTAAAGACGCAATGCACATTTCACAACAACTTTTCAGTTTCTTTTCATTACGCTTTCTTATTTCCCCATGATAAAGCGGAGCCGCGATAACTCATTTTATTTATTTCTGAGCAAAGCTGAGCTTGCAGGGTAAATAAATATCACGTGACTCGTGAAAATCAAGCTTCGAAATATAATTAGCCGAAAACCAATCACTGTTCGTTCGGGCATTCATTACAGCACGCGATGTAAAAATTTCGCGCTGCTGTAAATCGATGTTACGCTAACTCCATTAATATCAAATCGAGTAACAACCGGGCATTAGAAATTGTTTCGAACCCGGGCTCACTTTGACGAGTCGAAATGGAGCTTGGTAATGCGCGCATTACACGATTGCTACTCACGACTGCAGGAGTAATTCGCGTTCCCGGGACTTTTTGTTTTTGAAAAATTCGCCAGCGCCAATTTCATTCGCTCGATAATCCGAACGTTCGCAACTTTACAAAAACGAGTCGACGCCTTGATTCGCGTTTGAGTAATATGTTTGGTTATTAAAGAAACGCGATTTAAGGGTGGGTAGCGGCATGGAACGATGCAGCGATCCGCGCGCACGCACATAACGGGTTTTTCTCAATAATATTCCGAAAGCTTTTAGCGCATAAATACCATGATGAGCTGAAATATTGCAAGGCTTAATGGAACGAATGTATCATTGTTTTACACGCTCATTCGTAGTATGGCGAATTTGAATAAAATTTATCATTTTCATGAAATACAAAATACAGTTACGAAATATTCGATCAAACTGAATTAGCATTTTTGGTCGACATTTCGTTTTGAACATTTTTTTCGTGACTTCATTTCTTTCAGCCTTGTGGCTTTCATGTACAGAATTATTCGTAAAACGTCTGGAATTCGATAAAAGTTCCATCATTTGCGTTGTTTCGATATTTTTGATTCAAATTCTACTTTGCTATTACAATACGTGTTTGATTAATTCCATAAAAAAAAGAAAAAACAATATTGCGTAAGTAATGGTTTAAACGGTTGAAGAAAATCACTTTGAAATTAACTCTAAGTGCAATCGAAGTTCATAAATCGAATCTCGTAATCGTTTCTCGGCACTTATTATTTATACAAATGGAGGAGAGCAAATTATTAAATTTACAGCGAGAAACCGTAATATACAAAAGTGTCTTTCGCTCGAGCGTTACTTTCTCTAATGTTCGGTGTGCTCTGCGATCGCGTACATATATATTCTACGAGCGTGTATTACATTGCATAGGCGTTTCGAAATCTGCAACACGGCGTTAACTCGATCTCATCACCTACGGCTCTACTGTTAACATATTCAAATACGCATCATGAAAAATGACAAAACACTTTTCAGAACATCGCTGTTTCATTAATAACGATATAGATGTTAAGTTGCTGACTTTGAAACTGGCGTAGACTATTTTCACGTGTTCGATCAATCAAAAAAAAATTGATCTGAAAAATGCTCTGGAAAAAGGACTGGTAAATTACACGACTGAACGATGCACAAACTGGTGAACCAACTTTGCGTTCGATATTTAATTCATAGATGAAAACGAACAGATATATACTTGAGTACATTTACCGAACAAAATCATTAAAAATGTAAAGCACGGCAAAAACAATGCGTCTCGAAAAACATGCGTTGTTTCATGTGAAATTTGTTTGCGATTTTTTCAATGGAAGTGCGTGCGAATGATGCGATTTTTGTTGCCTTTTTATTGCGATTTGAAGAATTATTCCCATTGGGTTTTTGTTGCATTCTTATTGCACTTTTATAGCGTTAATTTGCTTTGACAACGACACAAATTTTAAGTTAATTTCATTTTTGCTTGAACTTTTTGTTTCGTTTGATTTATTTTTAAATTCGAGCGATTTATTTAACAATCACCGCTAAATATTATGAAGTGAAAAGTGCACCTTCAATAAACATTTAACTGTCTTTTACGTGCAATTTTTGCCTTAACACGAGAACTTTGTCATCAATTTTAATTATTAAGAAGTAGTATTTAGCATTAATTTTTTGATTCATTTATTTCTAAAGCAAAAAATACCTTTCAATTATGTTGAAATGTATATGCAAAATACATAGAATTTTATTTATATGGTATGTATGTGACATATCATCTGGTATTACGTATAAACATTTATAATACGCTTTATACAAAATTAAGGAAAATACAATACATTATTTGTAAAAAAAAAAAAAAAAAAAAAAAACAAAAAAAAAAAAAAAACAAAAAAAAATATAAAAAAATTAAAAAAAAGTTACCAAAAAAAAACCAAAAATAAAGAAACACTTACTAAATAATTTCAAGCACTATAACAATACTGACGAAAAGAAAGAAAAAAAAAAACAACACAAAATAAAGTGAAATAGAACGAGGTTTGTAT
>JABFOX010003281.1:0-10484 GCA_022817665.1 Axea sp. ZL-2020
GGGCGGGTAAGCGGAAAAGTGAAGCGAACGGTTGGCGTTTGGGGTTACTAAGGCTATCCTTTGCGTTGTGTTGCTTGAATGGGAGCCGTACAATGTATTGTCCAGCAATATCTCGCATAATGCTGGTTTTGAATAGTTGCTCGCAATATCGATCTTCAACGGATTCGACTGTAATTTTTGATACCTCTTCCGTTTCCCAAAAGAGTTTCAACCTATCGTCTAAGTTTTCAACTAAGTGGTGGTTCACGCTGATCGCGCTTGTATGGAGTGATGACAATGTTCCAGACAGAATCAAACCGAAGATGGAGTTCTGGGCGATTAATGTTCTACCAGGTAGTGTTCGGACATCCTCGCGAATTATGAGACCGTAAAGATCAGCGCTTAATAGTAAGTCTATTCGATCAAATAGTTCTGGATTTGGATCCGCTAGTGTTAGTTGCTGTAACAACTCGCCAAAACTTTGAAACCTCCTCGGCTAGGATGGATAAACACATGCCCTACATAATCCTCCAGAAAACATCCTCAATCCTAAAGGTCACGATCGAATTTGAATATGAACAGCTTGATTTGAAGAAAAATGGGCAATTGTAACTTAGTGCGTTCCTAATCGACAACTTAAAGGAAGAGGAGACATAACTAAGGAACCAATTGCGTAAGCTCAAAGGGCATTTGCACTCCTTCAACCAACAGAAGCTACGATGCAAGATGAACCTTTCAGACCCGTCCAATCAAGATATACAGACATTCTGGTATCAGATCAACCCCAACACCACCTGTATGGACATAAATAGCATAATCCTGAAGGGACAAGACCTCAGAACCCTAACCACCAACAAATGGGTCAATGACCAAGTGATAAATGGATATCTTGCAATCCTAAAACAATATGGGAACCACCTGTGGGGGACCAGTCGCATATCTCGGCGAATTTTTCGCCGCACTCGCATATCTCGAGACCCGTTCATTACATAGATCATTAGAATTTTTTTAATCAGCGTTAAAAACTGAATCAATTTCATATATTTTGTACTGGGGTTAGGGGGGTGATGCATTATCCTCAATTACCTCTTTTGTTTGTCCTATGTATACTTTTGAAAAATCATTTCATGATATTCCATATACTATATTGGATTTATCGTCAGTACTGTCTTCATCTTACAATTTATTGTAATTAAAAGTAGTTTTGTTTTCATATTATATCTTTCACAGGTATTTTTTTTTTATATTTAATTTGTGTAATATATGGAATAACTATATTATTATTGTGCCAGTCGATGTACTATTCAGATTATTGTTATGGTTGATCTGGTTAGCCTAAATTGTATGTGTTTTTGAGTAAATTCTGTTGGGTAATATTTATAGGAATAAACATTATCCAATATATTTAGGTGTATATTGGTTATAAAACAAATATTTTCTTTTGTATATTTTTTGCAACTCAACGTTTTAATTTTGTTAATTTAATTGTAAATTATTGCAATTGTTTGGTTTTCATCATGGTGAGAAGAATAATTCAGAAGACGACCAGACCAAGTAGATTTTCTAAATCAATTTTTTTATGTTATCACTTTCTATTATCAGCACAACTCGTAGAAAAGTACTTGAACTCTTCATCACTTTTGCTTTTGAGCATTTTAGTCTGAAATGATAATTGATAAAGATTTTTAATATATCTTATCTTTTGGGATACCTGTAACTATGCCATTCATATATCATTAGAAAGTCGTAACGGGAATTTAATTTGTTTAAAACTTGTGTATAATATTGATACGTAGTGGTATGACGATGTTAACAATTAATACACACCATTGTTTAAAACAAGTGAATTAAATTTACAAAATATATAATATAATATATTGAACTTACAAGTCTTTGGACATGGATCAGTAAACAAGTCAAAATACCAAGTTAAATCCAATAAATTTATATTAAATATTTATTCTTTAATTACCTATATATAAATTAAAATACATATGTACTAAACATACATATGGCCATAAAAAAGTAATAAAAAAATTTATATATATAAAAAAGGAACATAAAGAGGAAAAACACATAAATTAAGTTCAATATATGGACAATTATTTCTTTCTTCTCGTACCGAATTTAGATACTGAGTTACTAACAGTAGTATAGATAGCACAGTTTTCTTTTAATGACAGACACAAATATTGATATACATTTATTAATACTTGGTTCTTGAATTAATATAAAATTATCTTATTTATATTCGTTAATTTTAATTAAGCATAAATATGTCTAATACCATGATAGAAAATACACATAAATACTTTTGAATATAATTCTTAGGAAATTATGTGTAATAATTATAATTTAATAATACAGCCGAATCTTTATTTACTTGTTTAAAAGGGTTTACTGCAACGTAATAAAAGTAAAGTAATATTAATATTAAATAGTGCACTGGAGAATGAAAATATTTCAATAATATATTCATACCACAAAATAAATTTTATTGTAACAAATTTGTTATGATGATTTATATACTTTGATAAGTATTAAAAAAAGATGAATAGTATTAAAACTACAATAAAAAAATGACACAAAATTTTCTAATATAATTGCAAATTCTCCACATTATAAAGAAATAAATAACAAAATGAAACTATTTTAGAGAAAATATAAACTTGTATCAATTGTTCATTCATTTTCAAACGGACTTAATCTGTTAATACAAAATTCTTAATAAATTTATATATATTTAATAGAATATATATAAAAAATTGTAAAAATGATATTTAATGATTTATGATAGATTGGAGAAGAAATATAAAAATAAGATTAAACGATCATATTAAGTAACACATTATTTTAACTTTAGCACTGCATGTCTGGAAATGTATATATTTTGCATAAAACTTGCCATTTTTTAACATTGTAAATTGTTTTCAGGGTTATATATTGACTATAATACTTCGAATTACGATTAATTTGTGCCCTTAATTATTTTTACAGTACAATTAAAAATATGTTTTTAGAAAAACTTGCACATAAAATTGTTTGCGTCGTTTATAAATTGCGTCATTGTTTCGGAATTTTAAAAATAATACGTTCGAATAAATATGGAACTTATGTACATAGATATATTATAACTCAATACCTGTTGTGTTAGTAAATTTGGAATTAATCGTAAATTTAAATGTGAACTTCTATTAGTCATTTTCAAACATTCTAACAAATAGAACATCTAATTTTATATACAATTATTTTATCAATATATACTTTTTTCATGGATTAATTTGAACATGTATAATTACGTGCATAGCAGTTTGATTACAAGTGTGTTCAAGAGCATAGAGGAAGCGCACCAACGTTTATTACGGACAAAAGCACCATCCAAAGTGAGTAAATTTATGAATAATTCTATATATACGAATTTTATCTAATTCAACTTTTTATTTCGTTCAAATTTGGTTTGATGTAAAGAACATACAATATTTTTTATTGTGCTGTGTCTCGAAAAAAATTTGTTTTAAATTTTTGAATTAGTTTTATTCAATTAAATTTATTACTTTTCAAATGAAAATGATATTTGTTTTATTTATATTTAAGCTGATATTAATCATACACAGTTTATTTAAGAAATGAAACATGTGGGATTTGTATTAGCTTGATTTATTCATAACAATTCATATTTCAAGTGTTATTTTATTTAAAACTTTACCGCGTTCCATTCACTTTATTTTATTTCAGTGTTTTTTTATTTGTTTAGTTCGTCTTTTTTTCATTCGATCGAAAAGTGATATTGAATGGTGAAATAAACAGAGACGTCTACAAAAACCCACCCGGTATCTAAAATTATATAATTGTAGAAAGTCTGTTAATTTGCAATTAGTTAATTATAATAGTTAAATAAATCAATAAATAAAGTGTAGTTTTTAAATTCTGTAGCATTTCCATATGTTTAAGGAATATATTACAAAAATTAAACCATACGTATGCAATCGTAATGGTAAAATATCATAGTTTAACAAATGGAATTACTCAGTCTTAAATATTTACTTTTACTTAAGAATTTTCTGTGAAATATGGTGAAATATTAATCATTAATTTTACCTAAAAATACCCTCCATCTCATTGACCAATAAACCCCTTGAAATGTCTAATTTAATTGCCTTTATAACCAGCCATTAATACCCAACTATGGGTCTTGTTTAATTAATGGCATTCTTTTAAAAAGACATGTGCGTGATCATGCTGTGAATGATCGCAGCATTTATATTTAATGATATGTGTAAACTTAGTTATGAAAACAGAAACCAATAATTCACGTCAAATGAATATTATATCGCGATTAATGAAATTTAATTAATTTTATCCCAAATAAATGCGTGCATTATATAATTCGACATATAACTATATATGTATGAGTACACTGATTACTCTTTAAGAACATACAATACTTGTCCAGTTATTAGCACGTAAGGAATAATTTTTTTTTTGATGCATATGAATTTATTACAATTACAACAAATTAGTTCCATTTAATTAAGTGTGTATTTAATTTAAGTAAAATATTTAAAAAAAAAATTTAAGTAATTTAAGTAAAATATTTTTATTATAAATATCCATAAATTATTGTTTGTCCTATTGGCACAAAATGTTCCACAATTGTTTTCGCAATTGAGATTTTCTGGAGGTATTATAATCTGAATTTGCGATAAGTTTTTTTCATTAACATGTTTAAAGGAACTGTTTTCTTGTAATCCATGGATATCTCCTTGTAATTGTTTGAAATTCTTGTCTCGAATTGTATGTTATTTGTTCCATGTTGGACTGCTAGTTGATTTTAATGATACGTTGTTGAGGATTTTATAGGTTTTAACCCCCTCTCTTCTCATTAAACAATGATCAAGTTTTACTGGTTTTAATCTTAAGGTTGGTGTCCACCGCAACGCTATTTTTCCTACCGTTGTAAAACGTTTCCATCTTCTATATTTTAAGATATGATTTGTGGGGATAATGATATCCTCATTAAACGGCTCCATTTCTGCAAAAGAGGGTCCTCGTTTTATCTTTTTTTCTATTTTATCCCACAGGATAGTTTCACTTTTGTCACATGTAGGTTCTGGGCAGTAAGGTGTTATTTTTGAAGGAGTGCAGTTTGGCGCGGTCGGAGGTTCGGTTTCTGGCTCTGGCATATATTCCGCTACCGTGTTATTCTATGATTTATCAAACATTTTAATGTCGAATTTTTCTTCTTTTGATTTTTTTTATTTTATATTTTATATAAATATTAACGATTTCATTTTATTTTATATTTTATATAAATATTAACGATTTCATTTTATTTTACATTTAATTTTGCTTATAAATAAATTTTAGTATTTTCCTTAATTGGTAATGGACATAATTGTGTAATGTTTCTGATTATGATGTTATTTGCTGTTTTTAATTTGTACATTCTTCTACAAGCTTCTTCTCCTGGGTATTTTCTAATTACTTTCCACGTGCTCCACTAATCAGGCGGATTTTACTGTTCTTTCGATACCAATCGCCAATATTTAATTCTTGTTGCTTAGTTTTCCATTCTGTCTAATTTTGTAAGGTGTGTAAATACGACTTAGTCAGTTTTTACCAGAATATTTCTGTTAAATGCGTTATCTTTAACCATCTTGTTAACCGGTTTTCATTCAACTGGAGTATACTTTTTTCTGGTGTGATAAAACGTGTATCTCCAATCAAAAAATGTCCTGGAGTAAGGACATCCATAGTTTCTGGATCGTCGTATATCTTAGTAATAGGTCTTGAATTTAAACATGCTTCTATTCTACATAACATAGTGTTAAATTCATCCCATGTTAAAACACAATTTTTTATGGTTCTTTTCATTTGGTGTTTCACCGGTTTAACTCCACTTTCCCATAATCCACCGTGGTGTGGTGAGGCTCGAGGAATAAATATCCATTCTATTACTTGCGATGCTAAGTTATTTCTTGCCTCTATGTCTTTTGTTATGTTTTCATAATTTCTTCGTAACTCTTTATCTAGCCAAAAAATTACCCTAAAAAGCTAAAAAAACAACGAGGCAAGATTCATATCGTCCGAGGTTTATATCACAACGAATTATACATGTTCTCATTCAGAATATTATCATTCATAGAAAGAAATGTATACCAAATTCCTGATAAAAAAGATGTGAAATCACTGAATAAGACAAAGCAAGAACTTGACCGACGTTTTTATAAGCATAAGCAAAGTCACAAACAGTCAAATTTACGAATTAAAACTAATTTGACTTAATAATTAATAGAATTAGGTAATGTAGATATGGCAAAATCATTTATACATTCCGTTTTTGTCAGACTGATCATGATACAATGAATTTGCACACATATTTGTCACATTACGTGTCATATAAATATTTATTTAAAATATTCTACGAAATTTCTTCTTATGTTACGCATATTCAAATAATTTAAATACTTAGAACATAACAAAATTTTTACTACGTATATATGACTCGAAATCCTTGCCGGCCCTTCTTTTATAGTGACTTTGATATACTTTCCTTTCTGGGAATGATAATATTCTGAATGATGATGTGTACAATTCGTTGTGATATAAACCTCGGACGATATTAAACTTATGTCGTTGTTTTTTTTCCTATTTAATGTAATTTTTTTGGACAGATTTCACATCTTTTTTAAAGATTTAAATTTTATTGTAATATTTATTATTAGATGATCTGATATGCACGGTCTTTTACTAAGTTTATAATAATTATATCATATTTTTTTAAATAATATAACAAATGTTCAAATAAGGAAAACTTCTTTTTTTTATTGTTTGTTTTTCATTTTTAATTTTTTTTTATATTTCCTGATATAAATACATAGGCATTTTTAGAATTTCTAGGCCAATTTGTAATTTGGATATTATTGTTAATAATATTGAACCACTTTGATTTTTCACCTCTTACCAAACAAGTAAAATGACCACTACACATATCATTACCGTGCTAAGAACTTTATATTCATTTTGCTTTATTTGTAATTTAGCATTTGGTTCAGACTTTATGCATAAGCTTCTAATTTTTGTAGTTATATTACTTTTAGTTTCAAATAATATCAGCGCTTTAATTTCCATATTACTGGATTCGGAAATAATTACTTTTTCAAACAAAGTACCAGATCCACAATTTATACCTGAAACCTCACATCTCACTGTCCAACAAATCGACCATTTTATGATTAACAAATATTGATGAAAAACCTAATCATTCTACAAAATTATCTTGTTTGTATTGTAGGAATGAAAAAATTACGAGCATTTTTAGAAAATTTCACTAAAAGAGCCAGATGGCCTGGTTCCGAGTAATTGTCGTATTTAGAAAAAAGGGCCCACGTGTGAACAATACTCGTGTTTGTGATACTTGAGTTTTCCTGCGACGTTGTTTATCCTTTCGAATATACCGACACGTATTACGTGTTTTTTATATGCGTAAAAATGTGAACTGACAAAAACAGTCCCAATTCGAGTGTCGCCGACGATAGTCACTCAGTTGTACCAAGTATTTTTCTTAATTATGTATATTTTTTTAATATCCTAGTCAAACTTTCCTTTAATACCTATCTGATCACACAGTATAGTTTCGTTATATAATTACGTAAAGCATGTCAATATTGTTTGCTTTAATCAATTAAATTCTTTTTATAAATTAAATTCCTATTAATTATTATTTAGAAAATTTTTATGTTTCATAGTATGTCTTTTATTCAAAGGTAAATAATATTATAATTCTTATCATATAACAATAAGGTTGTGTGTTTTTTGTCATTTCTAATGAACAGCGGTTTGTTGGTGTCCTTTAGATGCCTAAATAGTTTCGGACGTAGAATATCAACAAATGGAGATTTACACATGCTCACAACATGTTGAAATATTCTACATAAACATCGCTAAACTTAATTAGCAAATCAATGTTGAAATTGTGCAACAAATTGTTATAATTATAATAACAAATTGAAATAATATTATTCTATAAAATTATTGATATGTATTTTTTCTTTTTTTTCGTATTGAAATTATTTAAGAATTTTCAAAGTCCCTCATATAAAATTTATTGTGATTTGTTCAAATATATATAAATTACGTAGTTACACATGTGTATTTAAATTTAGTTAAAGAATTGTTTTACTTATTAATTTCTTTCCGGTAGATATCATTGAAGATCACAGTTAAGAATGATTATAAGATTGCAACATAATCTATTGTTACTATATAAAAAATCGGTTTTATTGTAGCAACTGTTATTTCTATCGCAAATTTTTTTATATTTTTAGTACCTTTTTCCTGTTATTTTAATATATCTTCATAAACAATTACAGTTCAATTTCATTTTGAAAGTTTCTTTAAATTTAATCAACGAATATTATTACTTTATTTAGTGTATGATGTATGAGTACAAAATTATGCGAATTATTCAGAATTAAAATTTTGATCCGTGTATAAAAATTTTTCCTTTACTCACATTGAAAATAACTGTAAATTGGAAACAGATAAAAAAAGCATGCAACACTAAAAATACATTTCCCGTGGTATATATATATATACTTTATAAAAAATGATTTACATATAAACTCAATAATATATATAAATAATAGTTTATTGGTTTAAAAAGATATGCCAATTCAAAAATGTATGTAAATTAGCTTACATTAAACCCACCATATTTTTGTCAAATTCAACGTATAAAATTTGAAGTATAATATATATACTAAAATTGTATACTATCTGAATTTAATATAACTTGTCATTTTTATTACTCCATTATACTTACTGTAAAGATTTCAGCGATCATATTTTGAAAAGCATACCTACTTGTGATTTATGCATAACTACCTACGCAAATATAGCATCCATAAAACGTCAATGTAGTACTAAATTCCCTAATAACAGTGCACACAAACAAAACAAAATATAATACATAATTGCTTGCTTTTATACGATATTATGAGACGGTTCTATCTGTGGATTAGGTGTTTATATCAGCTACTTTATTTTTCAAAATATTTATATCACAGAAATATGAAATTATTAATATATTTATAAATTACTAAGCAAATAAAAAAGGTTGTTTGCTTCAGAGATGAACGTTTAATTATAAAATAGAAATGGTTATTAATAAAAATATTTTGAATAGTTGAAATAAATCTGAATTTACCTGTACTAAAAATCTCAATTGTCTCGAAAAACGTTAGACACCATGACAAATGTTTTTTGAGATTTGTTTCTTGTTCATAAGCAGTAATTTTTATTATAAATTAATGTTATGGTTGAAAATTAACAAAATATACAACTGTACATAAATTAAGAGAACACATAAGAAATACCAACATAATAAAGTAAACTAAATCACTTCGATTGTCCTATATGTACTTGTGAACAGTCATACATGGGATGCTATAATAAACTACATTCAATTTTTCTTTTATATTATCTTTATTTTTTAATTTATTGAAATTTTTATTATTTTCGTCTTGTTATTAAATAAAAATTGTTTTAATGTTATGTATTTTAAAATAGTTATAATCTTAAATTTGATGTAAAAAAATATAAATATAAATAACATAATACTACCGTACATAAAACAAATCAAACACAAAATTATAAAAACATTAAAACAATTTTTAACAGTCACAATGAAAGTAATACAAATGTCAATAAATTAAAATATAAAGATAATTGAGAACCTCTTCAGTTCGCTTTCCAGAACCTTGATAAAAAACTAATATAGTTTATAGACATCTCATATAATGACTGTTCATAAATCTGTATAGGACAAATCAAAAAATATCTAAGAATGGAATGTTTTAATACGTACAAAATTAGGGAAGAAATGCACCATTTCACAACTTTAACTGAAAATACGATTGGCACTACACATAATTTTAATTATGATAAAACTTAAATTTTGTATAACGAAAAAAATTATACAAAATGTTTAAAGTACGCTTAACAATTGGCCTATAATTGTAAATATGTTGATTGATTATTTGTATTGACAAATTTGTTTTGATTCTTTTTATAATTAAGTTCAAGTTATATATATTTTTCTAATGTATAAAAAGTCAACATTACAAAACAAATATAATAAACTATATGATAAAGCCTTAGGTTTTCAAAAAACGATTCGAAATTTCGACCACACAAATTGGATACAGAATTTTAACTAATAATATAAATACTCATAAATATTTTAAATAAAGAAAATTAATAAAATAAGCTGAATATAAAAAGTCAAGGAACTTTCATACTTTTAATATTTTAATCATAAAATATCATCACATGATTAATTATTTTCAATGTCTTATTTCATTTTGAAAATTGAGGTATAACAACAGAACCTGAAAGAAAATGTAGAGATACACACAAAGCAATTGTTCCTATTATATTATTCACAATTTTAATTAATTTATCATTAGAAAAAAATGAACTTATCTGATTGATCTGAAAAACTT
>JABFOX010003282.1:0-10478 GCA_022817665.1 Axea sp. ZL-2020
AAGAAATTCGTTAGAACTCTCAAAGTCATACTAAATTAACTCTAATAAGTTTACCTCAGATTTCTGGACTTTTTTCTCTCCCACATATTTCTCTCAAAGCCTTAGATTAATCTTCAAAGACATTCGAATCACCTCTAGTCTCTTCTGTTATAAACGTATTTTTCTAAACATCTTTTTAAAAGTCAAAAAACAGCTTTGCAAAAATCGACAAAAACTCGTAATGTAAAATGTAATGAAAAAATGTAAATACACTCAAAATAACAATTATTTATACGCGAATCACAAAATACAAAACGATATTATATTTTTAGATATTAAAAATAATCGATATAAGGAAATGCTGTACACATTAAAACTAATATAAATTTACTCAATACATAAATAGAAACGACTAAATTAAATAATGTATGCAATATTTTGTTAAAAATGCACCTACAGACGATGAACTGATTTTTTCTGTTCTTTCTCTGTTAAATAAAATTCAACTTGGTTTTTGCAAAGCTACATTTATAAACCAAGAAAAAAAAGTTCTAACATTTTTACCAATATTACAATAATTTCAAAACGCTTAGACATTGAATGATATTTGTAGAACTACCTTGTTGAAAAATACTATTAAATCGAAATAAGACTATTTTATAAGTTGACATTTTTTGTTATCAGAGAGTTTATACTGTATAGTATTGCATGATTTTATAATTTAGAAGGTATTATAATAATTTGAAATACATGATATAAACACATTTGAAGTATTTAAGCTTCATAATGTAACCAGAGACAATCTATTAATAATATTAACTGTTACGTATTCGTGTGTTGAAATACCTGTAGATGGAGCAAAAAATTAAAATTACCACTAAGCTCTCAAAATTATAATGAACTATCACACAAAACTAATAAAAGAAGCAAGGCTATTTTTATACAAAAGTATATTCATTCAGTTTATGTTAAATGTACAATCATTTGGTTAAATTGTCATATCCTGAACATATTTTTGTATTGAGCATTAAATACAGAACTAATATTGAACCTTTTTATTTACTTAAGCTAATATCAAATACTACTGAGGTGTCTTGAATCAAAGCGAATCATATAGTTGATGAAGAATATTTGTCTGCATTTGATTGTCAGTTCGAGCAAATACTTACACACTGATAATTAACTTTTCAATAATTTATGAAATGAGCCATATTCTTCAGAAAATGTAATATACTTATGACATGGTACATTTAAGAACATAAAAACTCCAGATAATTTAAATGTACGTATATATGTGTTGAAACTGTTTTATCATAAAATATTTAAATTACTAGTTATAACAATGTACATCGATTAATAATGTTCTTTGAAAACAGTACAAACGTTATATTTCTTTATTAAATATCAATGCTTTTGAATGAATTTTAGTTTATTTATATTATAATTTGTATAATATCATACAATAAAATCTACTATTAATCTTTTACTTCAGAATTTGAAAATTATCATCTACCACAACGAAAATCTATTAATAATTTAAAACACTTGTTAAACAAATATCTTAAACCAACTCCTTAAAAGAGAACGTTAAATATTACGAAATGTATATACATTAATTATTAGTATTTTTCGAACATTTCGAATTTTCTCTTTTCACTGCTTAATTTTCAACGCTTTTTTAAACTCAATTCATCGTGTCAAATAACATCCGCATCATCAAAAAATTGTTGAAAAAACTTATATTTTACAAGTTAGCATTACTTTTCCAAAAAATTCGAATAAATTAAAATAACGGTGCATGAAAATATTCGTGCCAATTAGAGGGAACTAATTAAAATCTTTTTTGTCATTGAATTCGTATTTTATCGATTGTCATTCAACAACTTTTTATTCAAAATGAATTACAAATTTGTTTTAATACTGCAGAAAACTGTACTTTGTATTACTTACGTTATTAATTTATACCAATGAATTACTTTATACACTGTAACGTTTCGACTGAATTTTTCGTTTGTTTAATCAATCACATAAAGCTAAATCGTTTTATGATTATTGCAATAAGAATTGTTGCAATTGAAGAAATTGGACATACAGAGCCCTTATACTTGTTCGAGTTTCAAAAATAAATTTTAAGTAATTTTATTGTGCAAATGCGCGGAAATAATAGATCACCTTTTAACTAAAACAGTACACAGTGTCAACATAAAGACACGATGTACACTGCAAGTTAGCACGAAACCAAACATAACGTGCGTAAATGAATAATTTTTCTCCACGCCATGTCCTAGCCATCGTTAAATATGTACAGTTCATGTTTATTACTCGACGATGACGACATAATATCCATAATACGATGTGAAAGACCTGAGAATATATGCACTAAATGTTGAAACAATTAACAAGAATTATCTTGTACACTTTGTCAACTCGGTATTCAATCATTACATTCGTTACTGTTTGGGGAATTAACTGTGCATTAAATGGAATCATTTATCAATGAGTATGACTGTTAATTTAATTTATTAATTGGTAAATGATTTGGATTTTATTGCTACGTTAAAAAAGCTTGATTCTTCGTAGTTGATTATTCAGTAAGAAGTAGCGCATTATTCATTAATCAGATGCGACCTGTAAATTATATTTAATATTTTAAAAAACTTTAAAATTACTTTCGACACGCATTTATCGTGATAAATTCATAACCTTTTTGCTTGACGGATATTTTTACAATTATTTAATTTCAACAAAATACTCATTTCACTCGTATTTTAATGACTGATACGTTATTTAATTTAATTTATGTGTCTCGTGTAAAATGCTAAATTATTTCGCTATTATTTCCATGTTTCTTGTACAATAAAAGTGAATTATTTAATTAATTAATATAATTAATTAAAATGAATAGCAGTCAGAATTTTAAGATGTTTCCATTTACTTTCAAATAATTGCTCAGGTGTTACTTTTTCGTTATTCGGGAACAAAGACTTGACAACTGAAAATTCTATAAAATCCAACTTTCCGGATTTAAACAAACTTTTGCATTTAGTGCAAATACGATGACTTGTTGCATTAATTAAATCAGTTACATTCAATTGTGTTGGCATTTTATGAGTTTTCGATTCAATAAAGGAAATATTAGGTTTTTATAATTACACCAGAATTTGATCAATGCAATTCAATATTTATAAATATGTATTTAAATATTTTGCGGTACTAAACTTTTCCCATCGATCTCAGTAAAAATAATTTTTATAACTGATCACAAATGCATTTTTCTCTAAGACTCGGTATCTCAACGCCCCAGTTAATCCTTATATAATCATTGTATCAAATCGTACAAATAATTATTCTTTAAATAACTTGGTATTCTTCACCGAGAAAATATGATGATCCTGTTCAGATATCCATATAATCCAAAGCAAACAGCAAAAAAATGCAAAATGTTATTCACTGATTCGCGAATACAATCAATTAAAAATGCACAGTAATTCTCATTAATTAATTAACGAATACATTTAATCAATTATTGTTTCCAGACAAAAAGTGGCCAGCATAAAAATAAGGTCAGGATTACATCAAGATGAACCTTAATGAATCAAACTGTTGTGCTGATAAACAAGAGACACGTCTATGTATTACGTCGTATGAGAGCATCGAGGGATGAAAAGTAATAACTGTAATGGCTTAGGACACAATGGTGAGTATTCGTCATTCCACTAGCTATTCTCCGTGGCTAGTTCTAGTAACATTGCTTAGCAGCTTATCATTATTTTTAATGAAATAAGGGTTGCAATTCCAACTCAGTTGGAAGGTACTTCAAAAAATTGGAATTTTTTAATTTTCAATTATAAAAGAAACTACTTTCGTGTAAATGTGTTACAAAAATATTGCAACGCGCATTCGAGAAGGTATGTTTTCTTAAAATTACTGTGAAATTCGCTATAAAATAGTGGTATAATGGAATGCCGAGGAAGAGTAGTGTTGTAAAAATAAAGTGTTCTTATTTACATTCCGAAGTGATCTTTTCCGGCTTTTTATCGAAATATACTGAAATTTAATCACGCTTTGCAAGAACTTGTTTTGTTCTATATTTATTATATTTCCACTTTATGGTGATTTTTAATAAATTTCTTCTCCACGGGAGAAATATTTCTTGTTCAGTACAAACACATAAAACTGCTTGAACTACTTCTGTAAATATCGTATTTAAAATCTTATGGAATAAATTTAACGTTTTTATTTATTTTTATACGTATTAAATTAAATACATCACAATTAATTCATATAAAACAATAAATATTTATCGACGTGGCAACATTTCAATTCTAAACTACACATTCAAAGCAATGTGTTAGTTACTTTAAACTGAGTACGTATAACTTCTTGATGTAAACTAACTTAATTTGAATTAAACTATTATTTTTGAAATAACTATTAAAATTATAAAAAATATCACATAATTTGTAGTAAAAAAAAAACTGAATAATATTTAATGTCAAACTTACATTTTTGTCTCAAGTAAAAGTGTTGTTTTATACAAAAAACTTTATTGTAACATTTGCATTAATGAGAAATGATAGCGAGTTTCATTTATTTAAGCGTTAAACGATTAAGCTTTTAAATTTCATAGCATAATTACGACAAACTGAACGATTAAATAATTATATATACAGTATTTATTCAATAATTTTATACAATGATTATACCTCACTCATAAATTTCAAATATAAGAAAGATTTGTAGTTCGTTTTATTAAAAATAACATATCTGTTGATTCTTATATCTTATTAATTAGAAATTTTCACACTAAACGGTAAACAATTATAAAACTATATTAAGTTGACGAAAATTAAAATATTCAGATTTATGCAGTATTAAACGTTGATGAATAGATTACTATTAAATGTTTTTCTTGATAAACAGAAATTCAGGTCGTTAATTTTATGCAAATTGTCTGTAAACACCATTCGAGCAAATGACTTACAATTTTATCGCAACATCTTTCAAGCCCATGGAATATTTCAACAAAATCTTACATAAAATATAATATTTAAAATAACATAGTTATACTTTTGAAATTAATTAAAAATAATGTAATTATGATACTATAATTTTGAATATATTATTTAATACGGTCAACGATTCAAGTTCTTACTCCCAAGTTACTGTAGAACATGTTGTAACGATTGTAAAATTATTTCTGTCAGCGTAAAATATTGTAATAACATTATAATATATTAAATGCTACAGTGGGAAAAATGGAAAAGAGAAGAGAATAAATGGAAAAGAGTATTAGTTATATTTTAGACATAATGTACATTCTTTACGGTAGCTCTAACTTAGTTTATCTAACATCTCTGATGTAACTAATTTACGGTCAATTACGATTATAAGTAATTTTCAATGAATCGATCGATAACAATGTGGTAATCCCATATTATTTTCTTGCCGAACACTTATATTATTATCTCATTCAATAACGTGTAGAAATTGAAGTTCATTTAATAATTAATGAAATTATGTTATTTTTTAACCCATAATATCATTTTAAAAACAACATCAAAGAAACTGATTTATAATACACAATTCGTACTATGTCCAGTGAACGCTTTCTACTCACTTTTAATAATTCGTAATTATTACACTCTAATGAAGTATAATTGATAATTAGAGTTAAAAAAAAAGCCAAATTGAACAGTAATGATAATTTCCAATTTGAGCAACGAAATGACGTATTTTATAAAAATCCGTTTCTCCGTGCTAATAAATGAATTGATTATAATAAAGTAATAAATGAGAGACTAATTCCACAGCTATTAATTGAATTGTGAAATATTTTCTAAAGCACAGCACCGTCCTATGCGAAAATTTGATAAAAACATCATTTCAACACGGATATTTTTCATTCTCTTCACTTTCATTTACGTTCGATTATAATTCGTATTGATCTTTACTTCGTGGCCAAATTATTCTGAGAAAACAAATACGAAATATAAAATTTGCAAACTAATGGACTAAATTTGTATCGAAAGTTGGATGAAGGTGTTGCGCGCGTGCAATTCTTCGCGATATAAACGAAATCAAGTTGTGAAAGTAGCATTATTGGGTCTCTCTCCGGCAAAAGCTCAAAGTATTCCTTGCAACCAATTAATACCTCCAGATCCTCTCGGACGTCCGACGAATGCTCTCTCTTTCGGCATTACGTTCACTTAATCTTTGATCCCTGCGCGCGTCTCTCGTTTTCTCCTTCTGTTATCTGTGCATTCCGTACAGCATGCTCTCCGAAGCATCCTTATTAAACACGAGATAGCAAGCGCGCGTCCTAGCATATCGCAGGTACCGTTCTTTAACCTTAATCGAGGAGCAGACTCTACTGATCTCGGCAAAAACTCGGTTCCGGTGATACAAATTTCGAACCAAACGCCTTCTCCGCCTTTCTGTTGCCGTCTCTCTTCTCATCTCTCTAATTGTACACTCACTGTTTTCAGCCAAATTGATTTCCAGCTTTGAGTTTTTACCAGCCGCCGTTTGGATTAGATGAATATTATTCTTCGAGCGTTTCTTCTTCTCCCGTTGGCAGGATCAATGACGCGCACCACTCTGCTTACGTAAACTCCACTGATTGATCCTTGGGGGAGGCGGCAGGCGAGGGCCTTTCTCACCCAATCCACAAATCTGACGAATTATTCATCGTTTCATTATTAAGTTTTACAACATATTTTGCATTCGATCATTTTGCCCTTTCTCCCTCTTTGCTTCGACACGCCACTTTGTCAGCATCGATACTGACTTTAAACAGTGCAGATGATTTAACGGAAGACTCATTGAAACACAAATCGATCGTCCAAAAAGCATCCTTCTGAAGCATCGACATCGTTCGCACAGCGACGTTTCTTGTACGCCTGTTTAAGCGCTTAAAAGTTACCTTTATTTGTTTGTAGTTCCTTCTGTTAAACAAGCTTATTGATTAATCAACGCCGAACGGGTTTACAACTATGCGGGAATACGTTGATCTTCTGAAAACTAGTAGAAATCTCTTTCACTGCGTCGCATTTTACATGTGAACGAAGTTCCGAGCGTTGCATTTCAATGAATAGAAACGTGGAAACTTTTTGTCAATGCGATGCAATAAAGTATAACGTTCCAAATAAACTGCCACTAATTTTAGTTAAAAGATTCATCGCAGGAAAGTTTGTTGCGCAACATTTTACATCGCAACAACAATTTATTCAAAGTTGAGTTCGGTGAAATTCAGCACGCATTTCAAATTTCGCGCGCACCCTTTTTACCTTTGCAACTAATCACCACTTATGAGTTAACTGCAAGCTTCCATTATCTTATTTCCTTATCTGCTTTGCGTACTTTCTTCCCAATGTTTTACACGATCAATTTACACTTCTACCGGTGCATATATATTGTATTGCTAATTTAATCATAACAGTAACAGCAGCAGCAGCAGCAGCAGTAGTAATAGTAGTAGTAGTAGTAGTAGTAGTAGTAGTAGTAATGTTACTAAAAAAATAAATCCAAATGTTTCGTTAATTCAGTCTATTTATTATTACTGCAACTATTCATTATTTGTCATGAATGTTTGACAAATACGACCATAAACGCAATGCATAAATATTTACAATAAAATTAGTACAACAACGTTTTACACTCGTTTATATTTAATGTATGTTTTTTCCATTACCGCGAGTTTCTATCATTTTTTCAAGCACACAATAAAGTGATAAACAAATGAAACTGTTCTTGTGCGCAGAATAAAATATGAATTAATCAGCATTAAGCAACAACGTTAATTCGAGTTATAAAGATCAATCTTTTAACTGCTTGTGCATTTTAATTCAACTCAACAGATTGCACCAAAGTTTAATTTTTGGACTTTCATTTTTCAACTAAAGAAACGTAGCATTCAGTTCATCTGGTTTGTGTTAATGTTTAGGGTTTTTGAATACAGGTTCCTGTAGAACTGCTTTGCACTGAAACATCAAAATTACACGTTACTGTTCTCTTTTTTATTATTGAATGAAAAAAGAGTCAGTGGTTTTTATACGTATTAAATATGCATTTTTATGGCCAGGTTTACTGTGAAGAGCGCTGCTTTATATTTTATTTATCACGCGATAAATTTATTCAAGAATCAAAATAATCATACATAAGATGACATAGTATTTACACTTTGAATATTTTATGAGTATAGAAAGCGTAAACACCACATCATTTTTATGTACGATTGTTTCAATTGCTTTACACATTTATTTTGCATTGGATCAAATGCAGAGTTTAATAAAAAAAAAATATATATATATATAATATATAATGAATTTTTAATTACATTTAATTGTTCTGGATTTATTTAAGAAACATAATTTAACAATAATTTCAATTTGTTTTCACTTTTCTTTAAAATTGCGTCTTGTTTTATTCACAAACGATATTAATTATATCTTTTATATTTTTATTTGTTTTATTTGCATGTAACTAAAAAAAATATTCTTTGTTTATTTATACACGATCACATAACGTTTATAAAGATTATTGAAAATATTATTCTCGTTTCTTAAAAATATTGTTAATCAATAAAGCCTTCCACACAATAAGCAATAACGCAATAACTATGTTAGTCTGGGGAAAAATTCATCCATATATTTTCGTTGGATGGCTATAGCGGCGTATATCTCATAAAATATTAATCAAATTCAGACTTGTGCTCGTTGGAAAAGTGACATTTCGTATTATAAAAAAATTGTATACTTTCTTGATCGGTCGATTCAGTTGTGAGTTATAGGGTGTAAAAGATGGAGGCTAATAAGGAGAAAATTTAGTATATTTAACAATTCTGCTTTGATAAAGGAGAAAGTGCAAGTCAAATGGCTGAGATTGTGAACGGTGTTTATGGTCCTGATGGAAGATAAAAATTGACCAAAAAACTGTTTTAAACCATCCACACAAAGCTGGATTCAAAAAACAGTTCGATGCTTGGGTGCCACACCAATTCATACAAAAAAGCATGATGGATTGAATTTTCATCTGCGAAGCCTTAGCCGTACGAAACGCAATCAACCCATTTCTTAAACGAATGGTCATTGGGGATGAGAAATGGATCACATACGACAATATTGTACGAACACGATTCAAGGAAGGTTTTGCTGTGCATGTGGTGGGACTGGAAAGGAATCATCTATTACGAGCTGTTTCCATGTGGACAAACGCTAAGTTCGGACCTCCGTTGTCAACAATTGAACCATTTCAAGCTGGCGATTGACCAGAAGCGGCCAGAATTGGTGAACAGGAAAGGTGGCTGTGTTCCATCAGGACAACGCCAGACCACACACGTCTATAGTGACTCGCCAGAAACCCTGAGAACTTGGTTGGCAAGTTTCGTTACATCCACCTTATAATCCGGATCCGGCGCCGAGCGATTTCCATCTTTTTTTATCATTGCAAAACTTCCTCGGTGATAAGAAACTGGCATCGAGAGATGATTGTGAAAATCGCTTAGCCGAGTTTTTTGCCAACAGGGAACCAGGACTTCTATGAGAGAGTCATCGTGAAGTTACCTTTAAAATGGCAACAAATTATAAAACAAAACGGTGCATGTTTTACCTAAATCGAACCACAATTTTTTTTAATTTGATTTTTAATTCAGTTTAATTTAATATAAACACTCGAAATACAGGTACAAATAATGGATTTCTTTTTCCTCAAACAATAATCACGCTTATTATTGATGTTATTTTTACGCTCTACAGAATCGAACGAAACGTTCATTATAACATGTAGGTTTATTATTATTATTATTATTATTATTATTATTATTATTATTATTATGTATGAATTATGATGTACATTTTTCCAAAGCATAAATGAAAGATTTATTTCAGCATATTTGTGCATTTAAATTACATTCGTGAAATTATTTAAATCGATATTACTACTCGCAAAAATATTTGATAAAAACCAGGGTTTAAAATAAAGAAGATAGCACTTGTGAAATTAACGATTTATTTCATTATTGATATTTGTTGACAAATATTGCTATAAAGAACTTTAAAGAAATGTTATTTAAAGGCCAGTAAGAAACGAGAATAATTATTCTTAGGAATAAAATAAAGCTTATTTCACAAATTCGTTTTTATTTTATTTTATTTTATTATTTTTCGTCTGACATTTCGGACACCGTTTCATTTTCAAAGAAGTACATACATTTTAATTAGTTGTAACAAAATTACAATTTTATATAACAAAAAAGAATGATAAAAAAAGTCTAATAAAAACAATGATAGCTATAGTAAAAAAAAAAAAAAAAAAAAAAAAATAGATAAAAAAAAAAAAAAAAACAAAAAAAATAAATAAATATAATAATAAAAATAAATAAAAAAAAAAAAAATTTAATATTTTAATAATACAACACACTCTTTAAATAATAAACACTATAAATAAAAAAATGTATAAAAAAAATATATTTAAAATTTATATAAAAATACATAAATATA
>JABFOX010003283.1:0-10482 GCA_022817665.1 Axea sp. ZL-2020
ATGTTTGCTCCACTTTTAATTATTTACTGTTCCAAAATTTTTACGTAGTGATAAATGATTTATGTAATCCATACTAAATCTGTATATAATTCATATATTTGGCATACATAATCTATATTTAGTTAGGCAACTTCTAGAGAAAAAACTAGAATATAGGGAAACGGTACATCAGTTATTCGTAGATTTTAAAAAAACGTATGACTCAGTTTAAAAAATACGGATGTATAATATATTAGTACTACTAGGCATTCAAACAAAAATTAATTAAATTATTACAAATTTGCTACAATAAAAATTTTGGTAGAGTATGAATAGATAAAGACTTATCGAAAACTTTTGAAATTTCGGATGTCCTAAAACAGAAAGACGTAACCTCACCGGTACTTTTCAACTTAGTTCTAGAATACGGTATGCGATCAGTATTAGAAAGACAACAGAGAGCGACACTAAATAGTGTGATAAAGACACCAGCCTTCGCAGACGGTATAAATTTAGTTCCAGACAATGAAGGGAAACTAGAAGAAAATGCAGGAATCTTAATGAACGTAACAAAAGATTCAGAATTATAAATTTGCAAAGAAAAAACGAAATATATGTAACTAGTAGAATACCAATACAGCGAAAATCGGAATTGCTAACTTAACATTTAAATCAGTTAACGAATTTAAATATCTCGGTACAATTATCATGGAAAATAATCAAATCGATGTTGAAATCAAAAAAAAATTACATGCCCGGAATACGTGCCTGTATGTCGTAAATAAATTAATTAAATCGCCTTTTTTTATCGCGCAAAATCAAAATCCGGATATACAAAACCATAATACTACCGGTAGTACTATACAGTTGCGTAACGTGGTCACTTACGAAGAAAAACTAAAATAAACTTAGGATTTTCAAAAATAAAGTACTACGGAAAATTTTCGAGGCAAAAATAGAAAAATTTAACAGAGAATATAGGAAATTATATAATGAGGAAATAAACAAACTGTACGACTCACGTAACATAATAAGAATAATAAAATTGCATAGACGACAATGTATTGAGAACTGTATACACGGTATTTAGAAGAAGACTAGGTAGTACAAGACCCTTAGGCAGACCGAGACGAAGATTGGAGGATAACATTACAATTGATCTTAAGAAAATCGGACGCGAACATACACCGTAGATGGAATTGGCGCGAAACCGGGAGCAATGGTGTTTTTGTATTGAAGAGGCAATGAACTTTTGAATTCGAAACATAAGTTTAAAAAAAATCTGTATTTGAAATATACGTCAATCGAGTAAAATTTTTATATGACTACTCGAGTGAAAATTTTATTGATTTATATATTATTATTATTATTATTATTATTATTATTATTAAAATTATGGAGGATATATTTAGAATCAATAGCGTTATCATGATGGGCGACATACGGATCGAGACCACACTGGCCACCAAGTGTATAGACGTTACAGTTGGTATGTGAGAAACTTTGGGAAGTACATTCAATGCATCGTGGGAAAAGCTGTAAGGCGTATTACCCCACTTAGATGCATAAATGATGAACACTACTGACCTAAAATCCAACAAACACCGATTGCTCATGTTCAAAATCTACTTTATTATATAGAGCCAAAGTCTGGACACAAGCTTTTACTAGATATGTACATCGAAAGCTACTCGCAGAGTTTCGGAGCTTACTATTATAATAAGCACCAACTTTAATCCCATCAAAATCTCACGAGGAAAAGCAGTTTACCACAAAAATGGCGAAGATCTCCATGGAAATTGGAGCGTACTTTTGCACGCGAAACTTATAAACGGTGAATCATCAGGCATTTTTCTAACATTCAGCTGTGGGTGACGAGGTCACAAAGTGAAATTTATTACTAAATAACGCAGCTCGTAAGCGGTCATGCGTATTTTCGCACTTACTTGCAGAGGATGGGAAAAGCAATATCTCCAAGATATTTACATAGACGGGATAAACCGGACAATGCTGAGCACACCTTTTTTGGCTGCAAAAGATGGGAGGCTTCCAAGGACGATTAAGATGTCGAGATGGGAAAATTCAGCCTGAATATTAACCAAAAGACCAATGGAATTAGCTGGTACATTACCTTCAGGTTTTTTACGAACCAAGAAACAAAACGTAGACATCCATCAAGCAAACGTAGTCAAAGAGCTAATAAGTCAAAGAGCTAAGGCCCAGTCTGAAGTAAAGTAATAAATGATTCCAGATTACCAAGCTGTATACCAAGCACTATAACAGGTTGCTTTTAGTCAGTACACCACTGTTCTGAGTGTAAACGCATTTTTATTACCTTTCCAAAAAAATATAATATTACTTTAAATATATAAAAATTAACGAGTTTATTCTCTCAAGTGGAATTTGCATAATGATATACCAATGCATATACACTTACATATATATTCTCTTTATATATGAAACAATTATATGTCTTCCCATAAACTTATATGATGTAATAAATGAACCGTTATATTTATAAAACATTAAATAATTTGAACCGTATATATAATAATTTAATTTAATAATTATTTATTAATCTAGCATTCTTCGGCAATGTGTTCACCAGATTAATCTTTTCATTTCCAAAATTGAATACAAAATGCGTAATTGGCACTTTCCTTGATGATAGCTAAAACATATTTTCCATTTTAAAGCACCATCATTTGTCATGCACACAGTTCAGCGTATCAAATCGTAATTCTTGCAGCACTTTCCAAATGCAATTTTAATATTATTACCCGAAAAACAATGCAGTACATTCATTAAGCCGTGAAAGGGAAAGACAAAAAAGTGCATCGAATTTTCTATAACTCTTTTGTAAAACGATTTATTCGCATACAGAAGATTTATGATTTTCTTGCGCTATTCTTAGAAGAATGATGACAAGAGGGGAGAAAAAGGTACACAAGTAAGACAGACAGTGGGACTAAGGAGTTATTGATGTTCATCGTACAGCAGCGTCGTTTATATCTCGTGCCAAGAGCGCATAGTTGCCGTTTAAAGTGAGTACCCACAGATCATGGTTTTCTTGGGGCGAAAAAGGGAAGAAGTACGCAAATCACGTTTCCCTATCCTTCGCCCCAGAAACACTTTCCCGCCACTTTTTGGATCGAACATTGAAAAATGGTTCTCGGCATTTCTGTTTTATTTGAGATTTATGTCACCGACGATAAAACACCAATACAAATTCCTTGTGGTATTACGAATTATAGCACGCCGAAAAAAAATGATCGAGAAAAAGTATTGTGACTCAAAATAAATATAGATCAAGAATGTATTACAATTGTTCGTCATCGAATTATCACACTTGACAAATCATTTTTAATCCCTGATATACATTAATGGCGAATTATTTTCGAGTAGAAATAACATTTTTTACGACACGAGACTTTGCAAAAAAATGCGCTTTTTACACTTATAAAAACATATTACTATTCTAAATATATGTCTTTTTCGATCATTTTAAAGAAAAAAAAATTATTATACTTGTATAAAATATTTACTTTTCTAAACAATTAAATTGTATATGAAGTATCTTACATAATTCATCGAGGTATTCATTGGTTACAAATCATATTACTCCATACTATATATGACTACAAAGAAAATACTCTTCTCTAAATTAGTTAGAAAAAGTAATGCTTGATCTATGACCACGTGTTGAGAAAAATATCATAGAATCTTTAACTAATTAAATAGTATACTATTTCTGAGATAATATTAGTACAATATATTTGAAACCTTTTTATAAATAATTATTGAAAGACTTTATTTACTTTTTATGCTTGAGATGGTGAAATGGAATATAATATAGCAATGTACTAAGAAACAATCCATTCTACACTCATCCAGTTTAACGGGTGCTAAATCCTTCATAAGTTCCTACAAAAAATATATATACCAATTAAAGTACTAATAAAATTAGAATTATGAAATTGATCTTGAAATAGATATCTTTAAAATTATATTATTTAAATAAATTATTCAAACTTCTTGATAAATAAAGAACCACTAAAATATGAAAATTAAATATATTCTAAAATTTTTACAACTATTTTCTTTTATGAATTCATGTTTTAAGAACTACTAGATACTTGTATATAACAAAACAAAAGAAACGAAGAAAATTAAGATAAACCAATGTTTATTGTTACTCACAAGAATGTTGACAGTTTTACAATATCTTGTGAAATTCATATACCATTTTGAGATTAAATAAATAATTTTTTTATTATGTGAAAATAGTTTTAAATAGCAGCAATAAAACGCATTAACATTTTATGACACGTGGCTTCAGCGTTCAAAATTTGTTAAATCAACCTATATATTTGTTGATTTATACATTTTTTCTCCAATTTAACTATCTGTTTTATTACTCTGAGTGTAACATTTATAATTAATCTTCTTTTATATACGCACATTTCATCTTTGAAATGTTGGTACTTATATATTTATCATGTATATGTAATATACTTTGTTTGGAACAAAATTAATACTCAATCTCTTTGTTTTATACTATTACACTGCTCTATAGCATTTCATCTTCTTTTATATTGTGAATATCCTACGTTTAAATTCTCGTTGACTTTATATCGATTAGCAATTAAAGTACAGAATAAATTAACTTAAATGAATCTGTAACAAAATTAAAATAATCTAAATACAAATAAATTACGTTTCGTTAGGTTAAATGAAATTTTGCATTCATGAAACACCAATTAAAAACATATTTTGTCATTGATATAAGGCCAACGATCAGTTTGCAAACAGTTTAATAATATCGCAGTTACATCTACGATTTTGCTTTGAATATTAATGATCAGGAATTATCGTACGCATGTTACACGATTTTATTGATTAACGGTATATAATCAGAAGCACTCATAATATTTCGATAAACGAACAATTTTATGTGCTTTAATGCACGATCATTTGTCCGCGTCATTAAGATTCGCTTTTTAATTAATCTTATCTCGTGTGTATCTTGGAGGTTTTGCGAATAAATCCAAAATGAATATCGCTGTTCATGTATGATTTATAAACAGTAGTTACTTCGTATGAAGTGCTGATTAACATGAATAGTTGGAGTATCTCGGCTGAGGAGTTTTTGTTAGAACATCGATTTAAAATCGTAAATTAAATATCACATCTGGCATATATCAGATTAAAATGGCAAGAAATATTCAGCTTCCCTTAACGAGTTCTGACACGTCGAGCATTTGATACATATAGATTCCATTTATGATTCGTAAAACTTGTATGTCCTACCACTACAACAATAATCCAATCTTCGTCACCCAATGTTAAATAAATAACTTTAAAAAATAACAGTTTTTTTAAAAACAACAAATTAATAAGTGTAAATATTTTATTTGTATCTATAAAATATGACAAATGAATTTGTTTTAAAATACATTAAAATTAATTCCCGAAATTATTTTATTTTAAAAATTGTTTCGTGCAGTCATTTAACATGAATTGAAAAATTAATATTCCATCTGAACAAAGTGCATCATGAAATTTGTGCAAGATAACATATTATTATAAAAATTACTCATCACAGTTGCGTTAATAATTTTTAACATAAATGAAATGCCACAAAATTTATAAAAATATGTCATCATTTTGTTTGCATGGAATATTCGTACAAAAATAAGACTGCACAGAAAAGCTTATTCAAGAGGAAATGCATTTCTTTTTCTTTCTTGCTTATTCGAACCAGCAAATAATCGATTACTGATACATTTTTTAAATATATCTAAACTAATTTTTATCAACAGAGAAATGAAAAACCAGAGTATACCAGCACAACATCGAAAACGTTTTTTGTAATATTTTTTTATATACAAAAATATAAATACGGATCATACACTTATGAGACGTATGTTCATTATATGTACATGTTATAATATGAACTATATATACGCATTATATATGTGTTATATATCAATTACACATATGTTATATGTAGATATAACATATACACATATGTTATATATATATATATATATGGATCATATACAGACTATCCGTTTTAACTCGAAAAACTGTAATAATTCAAAAAATATATTTCAAATGAAAACATTGTTTCAGACGAAAAGTGTCTATCTCCGAGGGGCACATCTACCTATCCTAAAATTATTCCTTCTTTTACAATCCGTAGAGATGGGCCGAGAGTAACTTTGAAATCTTAAATGAGAAACTCCATTTTTATTACATGTTTGAATTATACGTCACAAAATATGTCAAATTTATTTAAATAATTTTTTTCGTATTAAATTTTTAAAATTAAAAAAAATTTATAAGTTATTTTTCGAATAAAACTTTATATTTTTAAACCACTATTACACCAATCGTTATTCGGTATTGACAAAAAGTACACTGACTTTCATTCTTTGCTGGCACTGGTAACCAATGCCGTATAAATACTTGTACATAAAAAAATAGAATGAATTTTCAAACATATTTTACTATAATATAACATTATAGACTCGAATTATAACAATCAGAACAATTAAATATTAAATTAGTTCTACGTTATTAAAATTTATATAAAACTACATTGTATAATATATTTTTCCATATAGATTGTAATAAATAGAACAAAAAAGAAATAAAACTAAATATTTGTAATTAAATATAATAATAAAAATAAAAAAAAAACGTTTTTATAAAAAAAAATTACCTTTTTTCTTTATTTTTACATGAAATGTTTAATATCAAATAATTTGAACTGTCGAAAATGAACATCATGTTAATAATATATAATATAATATAATTTAATATAATAATAATAATAATAATAATAATAACAATAATGATAATAATATTAATATTAATGTATCATATGACGTCAACATACTTCGTAATTTCATTATATATAAACTGAAAATACAACCCTGCAAAGTTTACAATTCAGAAAGGCACGTATATCCGATTGCCTGTTATCGGGTGCATTCGACAAACTTACATTTTAAATACACAACGTATTTTAATATTAAAACGTATTCACGAACAAGGATATTTCGTCGATAAATAAACAACAAAACAGAAATTGTTATTAACATTTTCAAAGTAAATAAACTTTCTAATTAAATGTAAATACAATTTAAAATAATGATGTACTTAATATAAATAAACGTTAACATAATATTGCATTCGATTTCGTTATTTGCCTGATAAGCAAAGGATAAACAGATCCGTATAAAAATTATAATTTGTATTATTTTATTTCAATGGAAAAAGAGAGACAATATCTGACAAAAGTACAGATTTTAATAATAAATCTGCAAGTATATGTTATATTCATAAAAGCTTTAAGCAGAAAATCGTATTAAATAAAATTACCATTGGAAGATGGGTAAATACTCAAATTCAGCGATTAATACAACGTGTAACTTAGTATAAGGCGACAAAACACTATCGTCAAATCATTGCACAATTCACTGCATAATGAAATACAGTGCTTATTCACTGTATTTCATTATTACATTATATTTCAGTATTATCCTGTATTTCAGTATTACGATGCTGATTCACATAATATGGACTACGTATTTACCAATGTAAAGCATGGCAGATAAATCACTGGGTTTAATACTCAACGCTAATGTTTATGAAAGATAATTGTTATAAAAATGTATAGTTCTTATCGTTTCTAAAGTTTCATTTCATTTTTGATAAATGTCAATTCAACAAAATACAATCTTTGTCTTCTATGGAATTTTTATGATCGTTATTGCATGATTTTCATACGAAATAACGTCATTTTAATAACTATTGTGAATATCATTATCTGATGTTCCAACATACTTGCGAATAAAACAATATTATATGTTTCTTGATTTACTTTGTCAGAGTTTCCTTTTTTTTAAGGAAAATTTTGGTTGTTTAAATTATACGAGGATCTCACAAATGGTTTTCAAACTGCACCGATAAAAGAACTGAAACAATTTAATCAATATAAAAACACTTATTACAGTTATGTACATTATTATGATCAAATTGTACTGGCATGATAAACCTATCATTTGTTTGGCAATTCAATACTAATAACAAGTAGAAGTCCATAAAAATGTACGACTGAATTGAATCACTTATAATTTTTAAAAACAAATTATCAATACTATGTTTATATAAATTTTTATTGGCAAAGATCAATGTTTACACTACTGTTATCTCGTAATAGAGTTAAAAATGTTCATTAACGATCATTATTTTTAATTTATGTTTCAAAAAATTTTAGTAAAAATAAGTAGAATCAGGAATAAATTAAGCAACTTCAAATCGAGGTTTGATTTCTTAATTTAAAAGAAATTTCTTTAAGAAAATTAAACTAAACTTGATAATTTTTAACATATTAACATTTATTTAAAAATTCAACATTTTGTTTAATTTTTTCCAGGCGAGCATAATTAGAGTTTAAAATTACTCTATTTACAGAAACAATTTAAAGTTATTTCATGAAACAACCTTAGATAATATGTTATATTATAATCTAAAAAGTAAAATTATACTTTTATTAAAATTTTTTAATAATTGCTGTACCTTGAATATTTTGACAACTGTTACCGTGTAATCGAATATGAATCGTTTTGATTCATTATAGTCATCAATATAGTAATTTTAGCAATTATAAAAATGTTTAAACAACATCATTACAGTCTTTAATTATATGTACATTATATAGACTATGCGAATATAAGAAATATATACATTGTATATATGTAATGTAAAGTATATACTTTGAGCAAAAAGAAGTTCTTTGGCTACGATAAAAATTTGTCGATTTTCAAACAATCATAACTTCGTTAAACTACAATGTAATGACTTTTTTTCTAATTCAAGATTGGACGTTCAATATATACACAGTCTTTATTATATATAAATTTCAGAATAGCTCGAGAAATAGACTTTATAGGAAAAAAATATCCGAAATAAATCTGTAATATTTTCAAGGGAGCATCTGCCTATGTGAAAATTATTCTTCTCTCATCGCCTTCTGGGAATTTAGCAAGAGACTGTTCTAAAATTTAAAATAAGAATTATTTATTGCAGATTTAAATTCTATGTTATAAAATATATTAAATTTATTTAAATATTATTTTAATCAAAAAATGTAATTCTTGCATCATAAATTTTCAATGTGTTTTTTACGTGTAAATCGATATAAATTGAGAAGCATTCAATTTTTCACGTTTAAAAGTAACATACAGGTTATTTTAATCAAATGCGTGTATATGTAAAAAGTAGCATACAACTATAAAAATAATAAAAACAATTCGCATAAATTTATGACAAACATTAACGATATTATTTCCTTTTGATTACAGCACGTGCAAATGGCCCATGCTCTGAGGCGCATATCATACGCGACCTGTGAGCCACAACACGCACAATTCAGTTTCCTGGCTCGTGAGCCAAGGGCGCATTTCAGTACCCAGTACTGTCATTCTTTCGTCACTGAATCGCCCGAGCAGGTTAGTCATATGAATGCGTTGTAACTTATGCCATTATCATACGCTTTTACATTAGAATTTGATCGTCACATTTCGCAAAGAATAACACTATATTATCCAAATTCCCTCAATTTTGAAACCCCCAAATTGGTGAATGAAAAAGTATCAATAATAATTGTAAGAGCAATTTTATAACGAGAATTTTACAATAATGATCAAACATCGAGATATCGATATTGTTAAAATAAAACTAAATTTAAATTACTTTAAAGTATACATTTTTGTTACTATATTTTAATGTCATATTATGATCTATCTGTATATCTATAGTATATCTGTATACGTGCTGTGTATGAAATGTTAGTATTTGAAACTAAAAGTGTCCTAAATACATTTGATTGAACATTATTAAATAACTAATCAATTTAACCAAACAATCTATCAGTATTGAAAAAAAAACCATTGTACAAACAAGAAAAAGGAATTTCTTAATACTAAAAATAAATTGCGCTTATTTAGAGTCGCACATTGATTTGCGGATATGTAATTTAAAATGCAGCCGTGACGTGACTCGTAAAATGCAGTACATTTGCGAGATTCTTCGTTACTGATGAATGAAAAGGGAACAGCACATTTAAAAAAGCCTCTTGAAGCAACGCCCATTATTCGGGACAAATGGCTTGGTCACGCTTTAAGGAGACGTATCGTGCTGAATATTACTTGACGTATAAATCCATTTCATGAATAGTGCACCGGTGGCGCGACATTGTCAACCTCCAACAGTGTTACCACTCTCTTCTCAGTGTTATTCAATGTATTTTCTAATTCAAATTACACTGCCTTTTAGGATAATGCACGATTTATAATGGCTGTAACTTATACGTAACTTGCAGTTATGTTTTTTTTATGTTACTATTCTTAATTTTTAGAATACTGAATTAGTACGAAAAATGTCATTGCTTAATTTCACTTGAAATATGCAATTAAAAGAAACAACAAAATG
>JABFOX010003284.1:0-10477 GCA_022817665.1 Axea sp. ZL-2020
CGTATATTAAATTATTGAACACTGCGCAACCTAAGTGTTTGCGCCTGGTGGACATCGGTGACACCTGGGACCATTTGTTTTGTCTCGGATCATATCTTTCGACCGTGGTTAGAGGCGATTGACCATCTGATCCACCAATTGCATATAGATAACCACCCAAAACCGCAACAGCTACACCTAGTCTCCGAGTTGTCATTGGAGATACTTTAGACCATTTATTTTCCTTTGGATCATACCTATAAATGAATATATATTTTTAATACTAGTGTAAATTGTGAAAACGTTTTTTATAAATGATATATATTTGTAATAAATATATTGTACACTTAACACCAATAATTAGTACCCTCATTGCGTTATTATTAAATAAATCCTTTATGAATAAATTAGCAGAGATATATTCACTATTAATTTTAGTAAAGGTATGAATCATCGGAGCTGAGAGAAAATTTTTTGCTTCGTAGAATTTCTTTATTTTCTTCCAATTTTATAAATAATATATGTTTGTAAGTAAAGAAAAAAATTATATATAATATGTATGAGGAGGAGGGGTGTCAAGAAATTATTCTGGGATTTCTCATCTGAAGAGATGGATGGCGGGTTAGTCGAGGATTAGAATGCGAAATTAAGGGGAGTTTTAGTTTTCGATTTAACACGATCCAAAAAACACGGTGATAATTATGTTCTTAACTTTGTTTATTTTTCCGTATCAGTATAAGATTCAAATAATAACACATTCAATAAATGTTAGTTATTTAAGCAATTTATTCAGTTTTTCAACATTTAAAATTGATCCATTCTCAAGAAGTATAGCAATACATTGCACAAAGTATAATTATAACACATAAATACTAAAAAATCATATGACAAAGTAACTTGTGTATATATGCACACACAGGTATATACACACGCAAACAATTATTGTAAAAAATTAATTCATAATAGATTTTAATTAGAATGTTAGATTGTGTCATTAATTTTAACACTAAAACGACCGAAGTAGTAATTTTGAATGCGCATTTTTTCTTCTACTTTACTGTACAGTAATTCTGTTTGTCTTTCTTTAAAAGTTTCTCGAACGTTTTAGTATTAATAGTGTCATTATGTATGCTGATGGTCTAAGACATAGTTTTAATATGAAGCATTTCCAATCTAATCAATTGCACTTGTATAAACTACTCTCAATATGAATTTCTTTAGCGTCATCTTAGTTATATTCATGCTTGCCAATTAAACAGTGTTTAATTACTATGCTGTATTTGTCAGTATGTAATTTTCAATTATTTGTATATTCTTTAAGTATAATGTAAAGAGTTCTCTTCATATGATTAATACAGTAGTTTCAATGATCATCGGTATTGCAACTGATTTTGTAAATTGCATCATTTATGATTTTTTGGTTTAGATTAAAATACTTCTTTTATTTATATTTCTAGCCATTACGAACCAACCATTTTTAAAGTATTAATCGTCATATTTAAGCTAAACATGTTTAACTTAGTCAACTTGTTAATAAAGATATTAAATTGTAACATACAATAGTAATCCGTCCTATACAAAATATACTTTACTTTGAACTGCCACATTCAATGGATGACGTACAACAGATAAATGCAGCATTGAATTTATTATTATTATTATTTTTACTTATTTTATCTTTATTAACGTACAGCAATTTGCTATTGTATAAAAATAGTCATAATTTTTAGATTTGAAAAGGATTACTTAAAGCTGTCGAAACGTAGTCATTATAATGTCATATAAATTGTTAAATATGATATATATTAGTTTTTGGTTAATTATAGATAACAACTTTTGGTAGTAAACAATTATTGCAAATTATTTCAAATAATATAATTATACCTTTCCACATGATTAAGACACTGCACGCCATCCTGGCCACCAACTGCATATAGAAAGCCATCAAGCACCGCAACTCCAACACTGGTACGACAAGAAGTTGTAGGGGCTACGTCACAAGACCATTGGTTGGTCTGCGGATCGTAACGCTCGATACTATTTAAATAACTCTGACCATCGTGCCCGCCGACAGCGTAAAGTAAATCGTTGAGAACCGCGACGCCAACACCGCACCTGCGCTTGCTCATTGGCGCCACCATCTTCCAGTCAGTTGTGTTGGGGTCAAATCTTTCCACACTGGCAATCGCGTCGCCCGAGCACCAGCCACCTACTGCAAACAATACCGCACCACGACGCGTAGGTTTGCGGGGTCTAGTTCGCGGACCTTGCATCAGAGGTCGTTCTTGTGGAAGGAGCAAAAAATTCTTTGCCTAATCTACAAGGTCTCGACACGCATCATCTGAACGAATTAGCAGGTCTGAGCCTACAGTACCGACAAGGAATTTCGGGCTCAACAATGGGAGACGAACATGTTGCAGCACTTGCGATAATTGTTGCCGGCGTTCTGTCATACTATATTTTACCCAATTCATCACTGCGCTAAACACTTGTTCTTCGGTTCGCACGTTTAATTCATCCGAGGAAATTATATCAACTAACTGAGTTACAGGCAGTAGTAAAAATTCTTCACTTTCCATCACCTGAAAAATATATTTTGTTATTTAATTTGAAAAATAGATATGTCAATTTCTCCGTAGTATAAAATAAATAGGTCAAGTAAATTTAATACAGAAGAAATAATTCTAAAAAAAAGGAATAAGATAATTTTAAAAAATTAATACAAAGTTTTATTTAATAAATATTTAAAACTGGTACTTAGTTAAAATACATCAATAATAAATAGTTGTAATAAAAACTGAACATTTATAAAAAAAGAAATATGAATTGCATTATAATACATAGTTAAATATACAGTTTGTTCAACAAAAAAGTAACTTTTCATAAAAAAAAACATATATAGACTGATATTTTCTTGTTTTATTAAAATATGTTATAAGCTATTGGATAAGTTCTTAATATCAGGTCCAGTCTCCTCCAATATTAATTATAGTTTTAAATGATTTGTACATCATTTTAACCAGTTTTTACAATCTTCTTTAGTAAAAATCAATATATTTTCCTAATTTCTAACACAATATGATTTCTTTTAAGCTATATCTACACTTGAACTTGCATCTGGGAATATCGCTGGCTGTTCCCATAATAATGATGTCATTTTTTAGTTTCTAGATAATATACAAATTTCTGGGATGTTTGGAGTCCTTAACTTCTTATAGTAGTCAAATTATAATATTTGGTTTGAAACATTTGTTTGATGACCTCAAAAATAAAATAGATAAAGATATTTGATAAATGCTACACATTTTGCTTGCATTTAAACTTATTCGTAAACGCATAAAG
The DNA here is from genome assembly GCA_022817665.1 of Axea sp. ZL-2020. NCBI lineage: Eukaryota > Metazoa > Arthropoda > Insecta > Hymenoptera > Scelionidae > Axea > Axea sp. ZL-2020. Next base: position 3,322 of record JABFOX010003284.1, read on the forward strand.
GCAACCAAGATTATATATAAACCCCATAATTGCACCTTTACTGGATGTTTATATATTGAATATGCTTACTACACTTCGTTGACCATGTTTTAAAAGGAAAGATCATGCTCAGAAAAAAGATATAGCTGTAAAAATTACACTATCTTAATCTTGATCCGAATTTTCCTTTGTTTATCTCATTTATTTTGCAACATGTATTTTGAAAACAAAGGCTTCTTTAAAAGTTATAAAAAAAAGTTTTTTTCACATAAGCAATTTTAAATTGTATTTAATGAAAAATAAATTTCTTTTTTGCGAAGTTTATTTGATCACTCTTTATGGAAAGTACCGGTTTCAATATCAAAATGATACACATTGCTTTATCTTTCTGTTTGGTTGTTGAGCAATTTTTTCACATGTCATGCAAATTGTCCACGTCCCCCAATCACAAAATATTATTTTTTCTATTTCTTTACGAATCTCTCTGATACTTTTATATATTTTTCAGTCAGTTTATAAACCAGCTTAGATTCTTAAGAATGGTTAACAACAAACGCAACCTCATGGTGCTTCAAAAATCTTGTACTAATCACAAGATCAATTAATTTACAGATATCAGGAATACAATGTACCAAACAACAAACTAAATGATGCCCATAAATAGAATATAAAGATATAGCATAAATGATGCTATAGTTTATTTTTATCAAATCATCACTTTGTTATTAAACAAACTGTAATATCAACAAAAATGAATCACAGTTGATTAAATTAGTATATTTTTTAGGGATATTTCAAAATAATTTTTAATTAATATTCTAGTGAATCAAGTTATAATATATATTGATTGTTAAAAAGTATAAATTAGTTAATAACATTTTAAAAATACATAACGAATACACCATTAAAAAATATTCTTTTTTCATCTCTTATTTATATTTGTAAAATATTCATATTTTTCTTATTTAAAATGTACAAATGCAGTTTTATTCAAAATATATTTAAATATGTAAACAATTTTTTGTATTTAATTACACATTAAAGAATTTAAATTTTTTTTTTTAATACACTAAGTAATATTTTTAAAATTATTCCATAAATAATAATAATTATTATCATTATGATTAAATAAATAATAACAAATTTAGAAATCTTTTCATATATACATATTGTAATAAATTTTAATAACATTACATATTTTTTTCAACAAAATTTAGAAGACCACTGGAAAAAATAAGTAACATGATTATTATTTTATTTTATTATTAGTACAAATGAAATAAAAATATTTCACTGAAAAAAAGGGATTGAGTTTTCCAGTACAAAAACCATTACAAAATTTTTGATATATTATTTGAAAAATAAGCATGAAAATTTTGAATAAAGTATAGCAAAATAATTACAAATTTCTGTAAAATTTTGTATTATTATAATAAATGTGATTACTTATTCCATTTCAAAAGTTCAGTTCTGAAATAATATAAATCTATTACCTCTTGGAAATTGTGCTGTGTAAATTTATCCGCAATCCGCAATAGCTCACGACAAGAATGGGTATCGGCAAATGCTCTAATTCCTAAACAATTGGATGGGTCTAATTGTCGCTTCAAAAATTCACAACAAATATCCTGAATTTCAGCAAGTTGCAGCAAACAAGCTGCAGGCAGTAATGTTTGTACGTTGGCCTCCTCGATTATTATATGTGAAGTGTAACAAAAATCTATAAGAAGTTCCATGGCCACTTCATCTATGTCTCGAATCGTGACTTCCGTCTGCCGGGATTCTGCCAATTCCCCAGTGAACATCGCCCTATAAATAAGTTTATTGTAAATTAATTTTTTACTTTTCAATTTTTATATTTCTTATTAATTAGTTAATACTTAATATTTACAGCTACAAATGATTACTTAATGATAAATAAAATTACTTGTATATTTTATATATCCATTTATTTCCCAAAGTTATATTTATAATTTATATCTTTATATTGTTATTAATTCAATATTAATAAATCTTTTCTCATATAATTAACTTTAACAACAAAATTTATGATTACTTATTAAACAAATTATAAATCAATTAATTAAAATGTTATCATTTTTCTTCAATACTTTCTATGTTATTTTACCTAAAGTATGGACTGCATGCGGACAATATAACACGATGAGCGAAAATTTTTCTAGAGCCAACATTAAGAACAACATCACAAAGTTCTCGATGTCTTCGAAGTACATTTAATTCGGTGAGAGTTGTGCGTGGGTGCTTTTCAGATGTATGACTAAGGCGAGCTGGAGAAGGAGCACGATCAACTACCATTTCGCCCATCCTCTGCGAGGATTAAGGACAAATACCAACACCCCCCGAGGCACCTCTGGTCCCCCCTGTTAATTGGAGGCGCAATGGGGGTGACGCCCAACCCCACACCGAGTCTATCTGCAACACCATTCACTGGTTGCCCTTACTTTTAAAATCTCTTTAGTTGCACTTGTTTCTAAATAATTTACTTGTCGCAACTCTGTAAATAAATAAACAATGTTACAAATTATTATTATATAATGTAACAAAAGTTTTTAATTCCTTATTTTAACTACAATGCAATGAATTTAATTTTTGTATAATGCTCAGTTGTTTATAATTTAATTGTTTAAATCATGTATATAATTTAATTCTTAATTACATTATTTTAGTTTAATTCTTAAATTTTTAATTTAGAGAATTTGATTTGATAAATGGTTATAATTTCTCTAAGTATGAACAGGTTATTATTTCATATTTCTTAATTTTCATTTATTTTAATAACTTTTGGTGTGATATATTATTGCGTTTTTAAAGAATTGATAAAACAGATCTAAAATGCTGAAACAATAAATAAATCGTTTAAATACCTAAAAATTGTTTGGTTTATTAAACCACTGTTTATTGTTATAAAATTTTTATGAAATTACGGGCATAAAATATATATTGGTGTTTTATATTGTATAGTACTTATTCTTTTAATAAATTAGAACTATTGTGAAATGTATTATAATCGTTTAATTATATAAGAAACAATATCTTAATAAATACACATATAAATCTTCTACACATTCTTAGTAAAAATGAATTTTTCTGTTCTTTATATATTTTATTATTATTTTATTATTAGCTATATATATTTTATTATTCTATTATTATATTTATTTTCTGAATAAATTAGTAAAAAATTTATTTTAATGCTAAACACCTAAAGTGCACTTAATGCACACAAACTGAAGTTGGCTGTAAAAATGACAGCTGATGCCGCCATATTTCATATGATTTGTTAAAAATAAAATATGAAAAAGAGCGCGCAATTTGAATATGACAAAGGGGGAATATTAATATGTGTAAACTCAAAAAGTACAAAGACCAATGGGGAGAGGGCTATACCCCGCTTCGTGTTTCAATTCTAATTAAACTGACAACAAAATAATATGAGATATCAACAAACATTTGAAATATGCAAAATCGCAACAAGAAAAGGCTTGTCTTTTAAATCTGACAAAGTTAACAATAAAATAGTATTTATAACAACTTAAGAGCAACGCTTAAGAAATTTATCAGAATACATTATTATTGCGTTACTATCATTAAATAACAATACAAATAATAATTTATTATATTATTACATACATACAATATATAACAAACAAAAATGAATTACAATTTTAATTTGTTAAATAAGCACTATTTTCGCATTTATAAAATTCAAATTGCGCGCCACTTTTCATACTTTATTTGATACAAATGTTATGAAATATGGCAGCATCACTGCTATTTTCACAGCCAAATTCTGTTTGTATGCATAAACTGCAGTTTAGCCAAAATATTTTCAACCTTTCTCATGAAATGATCCAGTTATATACATGAAGAACCCTCAAAGCTTTCCTTACAAATGAATGTAGAAGGCTATGGCATTCAAGTATTAATGATTTACAAACACAAGTATTACTCACTCCCACTTGTGATTAAAAGTTAAAGTTCATTAGTTTCTGTAAATAATTTTGTAAGAACTCATAAATATGTGAAATGGCTGGAAAAATGTTGCAGACATTTATTCTTATATTTCTGAATAAATTACAATATTTAAAGTCATGTGAAAAATACCTACATTTTTCGATTATCTTTCTCTTAACCACCAAAAAAGTTCTCCGAACGTACAACGTTTCGAAAATTGTCACTTTAATCACGTTAACCACATAAATTTTGAAGCACAGGCATTACGGATCAAGTGGATGGTGGTTAAGGGAATGGCGAATTTTGACAGAGACTCGGAGTTCGTTAAATGTGCCCTAGTTATTCCATTTTGATAATGTACATACACTACTCCCTCGGCCACATTGATGCCGTTTTCAGCTATATATATTGATGACGTATACAGCTATAACTCAACAGTATTCAGTGTTACCGCGTGCAAAACGATTAATATTTGCTCACATATATAGAGAATTTTCACTTTCTAGGGAATATTTGTATATATATCTGACAATAGATATATTTTTTAACCTGAAAAATGTAACTCGACAGGATTAAGGTGTATCAAATATTATACTCAAAATAACAAAATAAAGTTTTATTTCTTTTTAATTTTCCTATTTAATCAAATAGGGCTCCTTGCTTGAAGTTAGCCGCACAATTGACAGTTTGAGGTTATAAATCGTCTATATAAATAATAGACGAATCTACGGTCTATTTGAATTTAAAATTTTATTAAATTTTAGCTTTGCATAAAATACATGAAATTTTGAAAAATTTTTAATTTTGTTAGTATAAATTTAAAAAACTAACCAAACTATCAATTTCATAAATTTGTTTGTTTAAATATAACAAAATTAACAAATCGTTAATTTTGTTAGTTTAAATTTAAAAAAAAAAACTAACAAATTGTGAGATTCGTTAGTTTAAATTTAAAAAACTAACTAAACTATTAAAACTAAAATATATACTAAAAAATTAAAAATTTGTTAGTTTAAATTTAGAAAGACTAATTAATTATACCTTAAATATTTCAAAATTAAAAATATAATTTTAACATTTTTTATTAATTTTATTATACACGCTAAAAATATTTGTATTTGTAATTGATTTCATTAATAATTTCTACATTAGTTCTTTTTATCTTATTACTTTAATATTATCTGATATTAGAGGGTTCAGAATATAATTCAAATCGTACTTAAGAATTCAATATATAATATATTGTAATCATACAAAAATACAATATTTGTACAAATTGAGTTATATACAAACTGTATCATTAAAATTTTATTAAGAATCAGTTTTTATACACTTATGCTATTGCTTTAAAGCTGATTCATATTCCATTTTTGTTAGTAAAGACTTTTTCATTCTATCCATTAATTTGATATTTAGTAAAATAATAGCCAGATAACCTGATCTGTGAGGAGGCTCGTATAAAAGTTCTGGATTCTCAAGTAAGGTTTCATTTACTTCGACTAATTTTCCAATCATGCCACATTTAATTGTATGAATTTCTTCATCAGAAGTAGTTATTGTGCATAAATTTGAATTTTCTTGAAGTGGTTGTGCTCCGTGTTTACCTTTTCCAGAAACTTTGTTTTTCATTCTATCTAACTTATCACTAACTTTGAAGTTCACTCTCATGATTTTTTTCCCTTTAAATATATTATGACTCGGTGCCAAACTTATCATACATATTCTATTACTATGAATCCAAATACAAATGTCATCCCCTGGTTTTGTTACATTTAATCGATAATATGGCGTAAAATAACGATCTGTTACTGATGGAAAATTATCTTTGAACTCAATATCATCAAGCATTGAAGGTATATTCATATCAGAAGGAAAATCAAATATTGTCTCAGAGTTGATATTTGACTCTAATTCGAGGTTAACTGTATCTTTCTGAAGCTCATCCATTTTAAATTTTTTTGATTGAGGTTCTATAACTGTCATACAGCTCTCCATGGTATAAACAATATTTTATCTGCAAATAAAAAACATTGTATAATTAGTTGCTACTTTATTATGTACAGTAGTTATAAATGCATATGACAATAAAGATATGTGAAAAAAATTGTTCAGTATGTATATACATTATTCAAAAATAGCATTTGAATATTTGCACAATATTTATATAATGTTTAAATCTACTAATTATACATCAGTTTATGTGATGTTTATGATATTATATATCAGTTTATAATTCAAATGTTGGGTTTATATTTCCGAAATTATATTTATACATGTTCTTGTTATTTCATTTATTTAAATAACAACTGGTGCGTACTGATATAACAAATAATAAAAAATGCTTCAGTTATTATGCATACATATATATATATATATATATATATATAAAATATCCTATAAATAACTTAGCAATACATCCAATAATTATTTATGTATTATATGCAATAAATGTATTAAACACGCTTTGTAAAATTAAAAATTATATAATTTATTAACTCATGTTATAATCCAAAATTATAATTTATAATTTTATTTGATTAAAAAGCATCAATTATAAACTAACCTATTTTTAAACAAATCTATCAATTTAAACATTGGTGAAATGAACTGTAAAATTGTTCCGCGATATTTCTATATTATTTAAAATGACTTACTCATTCGATATTTTCAAAACTCAACAAATTTGAGACATATAAAATTAAATTGTTTTTGTATACAAATTAATGTATATCTAACCAGTAGTTAGGGAATATAAATTACCATATGACCTATGCAGTGACGCCAATCGAGCTGTGTAGAGGATTTTACTTAAATTTGTTTCATAACACTAATGACCCCTACTGGCCGATAAACTCAACATTTACCTTGAATAGTCGGTAAATGTAAAACTGTTGTAGTTACCAATGAATATTACAAGTAAATATTACAAAATTATATGTATTTTGCATTTGAAAATAAACAATCTATTTATAAACATATATGACATCTTGCGTCATAATAATATTGTGATTGCTTAGAAAAAACCTGCATCACATGAAAAAAAATGTATGTAAAATAAAACACAAAATTAAATTAATATAAATTAAAAATAAACAGTATATAAATAAAATAGTAAAGGTTATATTAAAGAAAAAAAATTTAAGCTTAAGTAAAATTAATAATCAATATAATATAAAATGAATATATTATAAAGTTAAAGTGC
>JABFOX010003285.1:0-10476 GCA_022817665.1 Axea sp. ZL-2020
AATATCTAAATAGACTGCGAGATGAATAAGTAGATAAAAAGATACTCGGATACGTGATTCGATCAAAAGATAGACCAATAGATAGATAATTGGATGAAAGGATATTTGAAAGATAAGTAGATAAAAATGACAACTGCTGCTCGACCAACATTCGACCCAGCCAGAGGAGGACAAGGTCGTGGTGAAAAAGATTTAAGTGCTATATCAAAACAATACAGCTCTCGAGATTTGCCATCACACACAAAACTTAAATACAGGTTTGTAAGAAAAACAATATCAGTAAATAATATCGTTTAATAAACAAACAAAAAATATTCCAAAATATTTTATACGATTGTCGTAGTCATAAAAGATAATGGCATTATATATTAATTTAATGTGAAATATACATAGATAATTTATAACATTGAATATTGATTTAATAATATTAAAAGTTAATAATTTAACATTTCTTTGAGATAACCCCAAAAACAATGTAACAATTGTTTGTTGTTTATTTTATGAAATATTTTAATTTTAAAAACTATTAATAAAAATAATGCACAAAATTTACAATAATATTTATATATGTATATTTTTTTAAAAACAGTTATATTATCAGTGATAATATTAAAGTATTATATAAGCAAAATAATTATAAAAAAGACTAACTAAAAAAATCAAAGCAATAATTAAAAACAAACATTCTGAAAGACAAGAAACTGATAACCTGAGTAATATTTATTAACTACAATAAATATACATGACAGCCACAATAAAAAAAAAAAAAAACTCATAAGGAAAGACAAGATATCAAAATGCAATAATCAAAGTAATATTTGTTATAATTTATTTCACAGCTAAAGCAATAATAACAGTAATTGTCAACTACTTTATAAGCAAAGGCTATATATATAAAAAATAATGCAAAATTATTTATACAGTTTATGACAATACAAATTAATGTGCAGTACTATGATAATGTTAGTAATTTTAACAAAATTATACCTTTGTTTATACAGAGTGATTGTAATTTTTTTGAAAATGGATGAAGAAACGATCCAAAATATCATAATAATAATAAATTTGCCAATAAACTAGGTGTTTAATCTTTACTTTTTATACATGTTCCTAACAGCCTTATTAAAAGTAATATGTAATTTTAAATGTAATATATTAAATTGTATCAGTAAGACAACTACCAAGTCATTTAAACAATTCATATTTCATTGTTTATTAAATCAGATATATAGAGAAATGTGTGTAAAAATAGAAAATTAAATTAATTTCTTCAGCTATGAAGTAATATTCAAAATGAAAATTAGAAAAATTACAATAAAATAATGCTTAAAACATTTTCAAATGAATTGTTTCTTTATTGAAATCATATTGAAAAGAATTTAAATTATTTCCAGAGAATTGTTTAAAATATTTGTTAAGAGTTTATTTAATATCCTTTAAATCTTTAATAAATATTTATTTAAAAGAGGCATTTAACCATTGATTTTTATTAAACAAAATTCAATTCGTTATTTTTATTATATTGTTAATATATTTTTTTGTATGATATTTATGTGGCGGACAAAATATATATATATTTTATATTTAAATATGTAATGTGTACAAAAATATATAAAACATATTAATCGTATTTATATTGCAGAGAACATGGTCAAGGAACAATCGATGAGCTTCGCAGTCGTGATTTTCGTAAAGAATTAGAAGATCGTGAACGAGATCATAATGACCGTGATACGTCACGGGATGGTAGACCAATTCGAAAAGCAATCGAAGGATCGAGAGAGACAGCTGTGCCAGCTAAACGACAAAGAATAGATCAAGTACCTGCAGCAAGTTTAGATGCAGATGATCCATTGGATGATTCCGATTCAGACTCAGACAGTGATGATGATGAAGGACCATCTCTGGCACAAGAATTAGAGAAAATTAGGAAAGAAAGAGCAATGGAACAAGCAAAACAAGTAATGAAATAGCTTTATTAAACAATGCAATGTATTGCAGTAATCAAAAAGTTTCTAATTTGTTACAAAATATTAAATACTATACGCTTTTTTTTTTTTTAGTAAAAAATTGTTTATGTCTAGTATCTTAAATTGAATAATAATAATATACCAATTATAAAATTGTTTGAAATGTATATTGTAGGAAATGGAAAAAAGGCAAGAGGAGGAAAGAATAAGAATGGAAAACATTATATCTGGAAACCCGTTATTAAATTATTCATCTCAAAGTTCTCGAAGTGATATCAAAGTACGAAGAAGGTGGGATGATGATGTGGTTTTCAAAAATTGTTCTCGATCTGAGCCAGAAGAGAAAAAAAATGTCTTTATCAACGATTCACTTCGTAGTGAATTCCATCGCAAATTTATGGACAAATATATAAAATAAGTCAACTTTTTATTTAGCGTATTCAAATTTTCAAAGCATTTTGTATCTGATTAAATTATCTTTGTAAATTAGATGTATTTTAAATATACATTATATATAAAATATACTTGTTGTATTACTTATAAAAATAAAAAATAAAATTTCTGTGATATTGAGACAGCATTCTGATTTATATTTAAATAATTACAGGATTGTTTATTCTTGCATAGTCTTATCATATACCTTTTATATTAATCTTGAATTAATTTGTTAGACTTAAAAGTATTAGCTTTTAACCATGTTTACATATACTTGAATTTTTCAATTAGTGATAGTTTCAACTTTAAAAATGTTCAAATATTGATCAATTACCATTAAACATTAAATTACAATTATTCTGGTTTTAGAACTCTCAAAACAATGACTTACATTAACTGTACATTCTAATACAATATAGATTCAACGGGATACCCACTCAACTATATCGAACAAACAAAACACAATCAATTGATGACACCTAACAACAAAACACGCTATATCTAACTCTTGTTTGAATTTTCCTGAATTTTATTGTATAATTTTGTTTTATTTTTATTCTCATTTTATAAAGTGTTTGAATTGAACTAAATTAAAATTATTTAATTACTAGAATAATGTCCAAGTGTTATTCTACAGTAAGATCTTTAAGCGCCAAACCTAAGATTGGAAACGAGTCCAAACAAGAAGCAGAAAAGAATAACTTTTTATGCCTTAAAAGATGTAATTCTTCTGGAACGAAAAAGGTTGATTAAAATAAATATTTAATATGTAGAAATAGTTTTGGAAATAAATAAAATATTTATTATACAACTTTGTTACAAAATTAATTATTAAAAATTTACTTATAAGTTCTTTTAGAATTATTAATTCTAAAAAAACGTATTTTTTTAACACAATAGTACATTCCAGTAGTATTCATTGAAAATATTTTACTACACTCTACCCTTATTTTTAAAATTAGTTAATTTTTCATAAACCAAGAAATTGAATAAATAAAGACAGAATCTAGTAAAATATTTTCAATTAATGTTGCTGGGACAGACAATATTTGTCATTTGAATTTGGTAACATAATTTGATAAAGAAATAAAATAATTGTATTTTAATACAGAAAGGAAACATTAATAAAAAATGTTTTTCATCATTAAAACACTCAATAAATCAACCAAAAATCATGACGATGAAAGAATATGAATACTTTCGTAATCAAGCTGCTATTAGTTCCAAAGAAGAAATAGAAGCTGCGCAGGAAAAACTTGAAAAGACGAAAGAAATTTTAGCAAAGGAAAGCATAAAGAGAAAAGAAAGAATAAGAGCAATAGATTTAAATAAATCAGTACGAAAAGATAAAACATTCAGTGAATCCACAGCTGAAGCAGAAAAAAAAACATCATATTTGCTTGAAAGAGCTGAAAAATTGCAACTAGAACAAGAAGAAGAAATAAAAAAATGCAACAAAATTATTCTTGAAACAAAATGCAGAATTATTAGGGATGCTCAGGCAAAATAATTCTTCTATATTATAAAATATATATTATATTATTATAAACATACATATTTTTTATTTATTTTTTTTTCTAATATTATTGAAGAATTTTATTACATTCTCTTAAAATTATTGGAAAAAAAATTATGCGTACATATTTATTTCTTTTATAAAATAAAAACCAGATATTTTTCTTGTTAAAGTAATATTCCTTAATTCATTTTTAAATAAAGGTTGAAGAAAAGAAACTTTTGAAAGCTCAACTAGCATCTGAAGAGCAACGTTTATATGATATGATGGAAAATGAAAGAAGGTGGCATATTTTGGAAGAGGAGAAAAAAAAGCAGGAGAAAGCTGCCAAACAACAGTACTTTATTCAGACGCTAAAAAATCAGATTGCAGAGAACGAAGAGCAAAGATATTCAGAATTTTTAAAGAAGCAAGAAGAAAGTCGAGTAATAAACTTAGAAACCATAATGTGGCAGCAAAGTGAGATAACAAAAATGCAGAAGAAACAAGTCGAAAATGCACGGATTCAAAAGCAGTTAGCAGAAGTGAACGAACAATTAAAACACTTCAAAGAAATGGAAAAGGAGGAAAATAAAATTATGGACATGAGGTCAAGTTCTGTTTTAATATCTTATTTTTTATTATTCTCATGTAAATTCAATTTCATTTCTCATGTGATTTTTGTTAATTAACTTAAATTTGAACTAGAATGTGAATAAAAACTTGCTTGTTTATAGAATAAGGAAATACCAAAAACTGAAGGAAGAACGAGAAGCGCAGATAGCAAAAGAGAAAAAGAAATTGTTATTAAAAAAAGAACAGGAGAAATCAAGATTAACAGAGCAAGCGATACATACTAAACAATTTCAGGTAATTTATCTTTTTATAAGATTAAAAATATTTTATACGATTATTTTAAAAAATAAAGTGTTATAAAATTTATTTTTATATTTTAATATTAAATATAAAAATATAATAGTTTTGTATGCAATGTTATAGGAACAAATTGAAGAAATTAATGCAGCAAGAATTCAAGAAGAAGTAGAAAGAGAGTGGCGACGTAAAGAAAAGCAAGAAGCATTGAAACGATTGGAAAAAAGGAAAAACCTGATGCTGTCCAGAGAAGAGCAAAGGAGAAACAAACGTCTATTGCAAGTGATTGAAATAGAAAGGGATAAACGAGAATACAAAAGAGTGCTCGAGTTGCAGAAAGCTGCTTTGATTCGTGAACAACAAGAACTTGAAAAGAAGCAGCGTCAAAATGAAAAGCACAGGAGTGAAATTTTAAAACAGGTTTTGAACATTATTCATTTGAAAGTACAAAAAATATTTTGAGAAAAATAATTGTAAATGATATAAAATTGAATTAAGTTTTTACGATTAAAATATTTTTATTAATTTTTAATTGGTACGTTATCTTATACAGGTAAATGCAAAAGAGAAAGAACGAATTGAAATGCGGAAACAAATGTTCGAAGAAGGCATAGCAATTCAAGCAAAAGCTGAAAATCGCAAGAAGAAACTGGACGAAGTTATACAGCGAAAGTGTTGCGAGATGAAAGAGATGAATGTGCCTGAAAAGTACATTGACGAAGTCAGACGAATGATAGAGAATGTTTAAGATAATAATTTAACAAAATTTAATGGTATTTATTGTATAATTAAAATTGACATAAATTTAAAAACTTGCCTATTATAAGATATGTAATATTTACATGATTAAGAAACTTGCAATTTTTTATTTCCACAACATAACAACGTTACAATCTCTCTCGACAATTTCTTCAATTTGTGCAACAGATTGACCAGAACTACAACAAATTTCATCCAGACTATATGTGCCTGTAAATAAATTTTGTTTTTATTCTTTAATATAAAGCAAGTATAAAATAATTAAAATAAATTAGATTACAGGTTTAATTTAACTTACTTTACTCTCTATTACCTGTGAAATATTTATAAATTGGATTGCTCTTTGCCTCTTCACTTAACGTATTTGGTAAGTATATTGGATACTGAAAAATCCGAAATATTTTATCATATTTTTATTTTAATTTTATAATATTGCTTTTATTTTATTCATTTTATAATGATTGCATTAATTTATATATTTATATAATTATGCAAAATGTCTGGAAATGAATTTAAATACAAATTATAATAGTATAACTTAATTCTGAATATTAATTAAATTATATATTTTACTTTATATACTCTGCGAATAAGACCTTCTATAAGACCAAATTGTACAAGTCGCCTTTCATTTATTCGTAAATTTTGTGGGTTAAGTCTTTGGCATAAATCTTTCATGCTGCTACCATGGTTCATACTAGCATACATGCGATAGATATCTCTAAGATTTGCAGGTTGACGACCTATAAAAATAATATTTTTGTTTAATTATAAATTTATTTTTTACACGAATTATAGAAATTATAAATAGATGAGTAAAATATAATTTTGTAAGAAAATATAAAAATATCTACTTGATTTTGATGAGTATTCTATACATCGATTTTGTAGTTTTGTATCTTCAGCTAATTCTTTAAGTTTTGGAGTTGTAGCATAAACATTACTGTATAGAAAAATTGGAATTAATTTGACAACTCCATAATACCTGAAAAATGTATCGTTTTACATTTCTTAGTTTATGTAATATTTTTGTATATATATATTTATAATTAGATATTCAATAAAATGTCTGAATTTGAAACTTTCTTTACATGAAAAAAATGTTTATTTTTAATTAATATAGCTATAAAAATATTATTTAACATATATTATTCATGAGTATTTTCATTTTTTGTTCACAAATTAAATAAAGAAGAACAGCTCTAAAATTTATATTTCTAAATATTTTTAAATGAAAACCATTAAAATTAAACATACACTAAATTTTGCACACAACTTTTAACTAAATTATTCTCTACATCAGCTTCTGCTGCAATGCGAGCAACATGATTAAAACCATCAATGTAAGGTAAAACTTGTTGAGTTGTTAAATCCCACTGGTCAGATCTAAAAACCTCACGACCTTCTAAAAATATGGGAACCTGATGATCTAATACAGGTTTTGGTTCCGGAGCCAATCTTACCACTTTTAAATGTGATGTCATTGTACCTTCTAAAATATAATTTTTGTAATAAAATTAAATAATTTATTTTAAATAATTTATTGTAAAATAATTGATACAAATAAAGAAGGAATTTGAATTATAAAAAACTGTTCAAATAAAACCAATATATATTAATATAACTTTAACACATCTTAATACTTAAATTGAAAAACTACTTTTGATGTATTTAATTCTATCTTTACTTTCCATTATTAAAATTGATCTTGCTATTTGAACAATTTTCTATGTGTCCTAATTTACCTGTCAATGTGCACATTTTATGCATATTAAGATCATTCATAACTTGCGTTAACATTTCCGCTAATCTGCTTTTGTCTTCTGATGCAGAAAGGAAACAATTCTCTATTTCTAAAGCCATCTGATAAAACACAATTTATGTTACAACTTACAAATAAACAGCAATTTTTACGTTTTCTTAATTAAAGTATTCATAACTTTTATAATTATAAGTTCATTTTATAACAGAATTTTATAACAATTAAATAAATTGATTAATTACCAAGAAATCTGAAATCTTTTTAACCACAGGTTCATAATGTACAGTACGAGCTTCTGCATCACAAACAAAACATAAGTTGAAGTAAAATGCATTTCTGGCGTATTTTTTATTATCTATTTTTACAGGAAATCCTAAAATCTTAAAATCTTTTAACGTTCTGAAATAAATGAAAATTAAATAAATTACAGTGAAAATGTATTATATAATATTTCTCACGTTTAAATACAAATATTATATTTTGTTAACAAAATTCATTTTTTTAACAATATAATTTATTTAATTATATATAAATTGATTAATTATATTTTAAACATTTATTAACAAAGCATTAATTTTTACATTCAAATACTTACACTGTTATTGTACTGCGCTGTAATTGGGCTTTTGGAATAATATAAACACTAACGTTATCAAATATATCTTTTGATATAAAATTATCAGGTACCTAAAAAATGAGTTTAAAAATATTAATATCACAGTGCTAAAATGTAATAAAATACCTCTAATACTTTTTACCTGACAAGTAATTTTTGGACCAACAATATGATGAAATTCAGAAAAAAATATACATCGTATAGGTCCTTCTGATCCTCGATCATTACTATTATCAGCTGATGTCATTATATATAAATATTCAGATTTATATATAATTGTAATAACTTTTGAATCATTAAATAATCGTTTGGTTATCTATTTTCAACTTTCTTTCATAAGAATGAAAAGTAATTTTTTTCTAATACCTCTATTTTCAAATGATCATTTGTCACAGTACAGTAGAAAGAAAACATTGTTTTTCAAATCAAACAGCTGATAGATATATATCCTCTTCTACATGTATAGTTTCAGTTTTTATAGGTATATTATCGTGTACATTTCTTACTCGTATCGTCAAATTGCCTTTTTTCCTTTTGTTTTTAATAATATTTATTACCTTTGAAATAATTATACGTGTAACAATGCATAAGTATATGTAGAAAATACAAATTAATATTTTAAAATGAAATTGTAAACATAGAAAGCCGACATGAATTCAAGACTTTATGTTATAAAAATGTATCGATTGTATTTTTAAAATAATATTTTTCATGTTTTTAAAGATTCCGTGCAAAAGAGAGACTTAAATGGATGTATATCATCATAAACAATTTATTATAACTTTAAATATTTACATTTTTATATTTTTTTACTCCGTTGGTAATAGACAGACATTCTGTATGGTTTTAAGACGATGATCAAGTCTGCAATACCGGAGTTAGTTTATTTGAAATTATGAATATAAAGATAATAAATTCATGAATTAGAGATATATCAGGCAATTAATAATATAAGATCAATAAGAAGCATCAAATAAAATCTGTCGGTAGTATCAACTGAAAAAAGTTGATACAAATTTATTAACTATTACGAGATGTATCCTCTTAAGATGTGTTGTCTGTAACGCCGGAGCTATTTTATTTTAATTTATTAATGTTAAAAAATTGTATCGCAAATTAATTATTAAATTAATATCTTTTTAATTGATAGCGTAAATATATTTTATGTTATTTATTGTAATATCAGACGATCTTTTCACAGATATTTGACATGTTTAAATTTATGAATTTGTAATTTTTACACTCATAATTTAAAATAATCTTCCTCCGGTGTTGAAGACTTGTTGTATCTTAAGGCCATGTATCACGGATAATGTCACGGACTTAAGAGTATTCTTAAATACAAATAGTCCCACACAAAACTAAAAAATCTGTGCAAGCAGACGACAGAAAAACGTAGTTTTCGAAATACATCCGTATATTTGATAATATGTTTAGACTTATAAATTGAATAAATTCTTACGTATTTAAAAACTATTGCTAGGGTCAATTCATGAAAATGTAATGCATGATATAATTTATATTTAAAAAGACACTAACTCCGTGAAAGCATACGTTTACTCTGTTATACATCGCCTTAATAACGTAATATATAACTATTAGTTACTTTTTTAAATAAAATTCGATCAAACAATAAAATTATTTTAAACATATTTTATATTATTATATTTATTGTATATTAATGATTTATATTAATTTTTATATATATCCTTTTTAATATTAATATAAAATAAATAATAACTTTTAGTAACAAAACGCAGGGTTGAGACAAACGAAGCAGAAATAAAATGTAAACGAAAACCATACTAAACTCAAATGAAATCGAAATCAAATCGAAAGAAAAACGATAGTGAAATTCCACTTCAGTTCCGCCAATCGAACATGGAATTCACTGCTATAAATTATTTCGAATAACCACAAGAAACCAATCGAAAACACTAAAAAACTTTGCCATCTTTCTTTATGGATTTCTTTCGGATACGCGTTCCAAAAAAGTGAATTGGTTCAAATAAGGGAACAAGTATCAAGCATTTAAAATATTATCCATATTACAGTATAGACTCAATTGTTACTTAAATTTCTCTAACTTAAATTCAAAAATGTTCCTATAAAAAAAAAAAAGAAAACATTTATTTTTGATTTCATAATTTTAATTGAGTGTTTCTAAGTTCAAATGATCAATTTAAGTGAAATTTAAATTCGATTATATGTACACAATATAAACCTAGACATACTGTCAATGTTAAAATATTCCAATACTAAAACGCCATCTCTCGGATTAGTTTCTTCAGACAACTGCTTTATTATACTTGAAACAATAATAAATTCAGTTAGAAAATCTGGATGAGACTAAGCAAAACATGATTACTACTTCTGACCCACTGGTACACATTATTTTAAATTTATAGCAATATAATGTCTCACTTGTATTAACAATGATACAATTTAATTATCTTATTTTTTGGTTACAATTTATAGATTTGTATATTAATGGGAATGGTCACATGAAT
Organism: Axea sp. ZL-2020; assembly: GCA_022817665.1. Taxonomy (NCBI): domain Eukaryota; kingdom Metazoa; phylum Arthropoda; class Insecta; order Hymenoptera; family Scelionidae; genus Axea; species Axea sp. ZL-2020. Next base: position 10,421 of record JABFOX010003285.1, read on the forward strand.
ATAATTGCTAAAAATAAAGAACATTTTTTATTAATTTTATTTGATTTTAGGGATAT
>JABFOX010003286.1:0-10476 GCA_022817665.1 Axea sp. ZL-2020
TTACAAATTATTTTCCTACGGACTCAGCGGTGATTCAACGATCATTCGCACGGAGAATTTCGATTATGTACTTTTGACGATGACGGGGACGTTCGAGCGAGCTAGGTTTGATGGGGGGAGAGCATTTTAAGGATTTTAGGAAGTGTACCTTGGTAATCAGAGGAGGGATAATGGCAGAGCAAATAAAATTCGATTTTATGTAGATTTAAAGAGCAGCGCTGCATGCTCGGAATTCGAATAGGAATTTCGAGACTCGGTTCCAGAAGAAAATTAGTCGTATTCCATTTTGAAATTAGCCGAGTACATTTTTTCTTATTAAAAAGGATTTTTAATAGATATTATTAATCTTCTCAAATGTGAGATTAAAGTTGATCTACAATTTCATTTGTAGAAATATATTTTATATTTTTATTTGGCGCAGTAGCTCAAATATAATTTCATGTCAAAATAATTGAATTTAACGATTTATTCAATTAAAAAAAAAAAGCAGTAGATTTTTTCAATTGTTTTATATTTTATGGTAAATTTAAAAATAATGATATAATTTTAATAAAATATTGATTTAGTTATCAATACATACATAAACAGCATTGAAAAATAAACAAAATTGAATAAAGAATTTTTTTGCGTTGCTGTTTCCTAAGTAACGTATTATAACTATAATTTAATACAGTTGACACTTTAATCGTGTTTCGAAAATAATTGCATAATTACATACTTATTATAAATTGTTAAATAATGTTTAAACACAACGTCCTAAAGTTTCGTTGAATAAGAAATGTGTTCTTCAAATGTCAAACCCTCATTCCGTGCGATTACAAATTTTTGTTCGAACTGAAAATATTTTCAATGAAATTAAAAAATATCAATACATTTAATTCATTGCTATTGATCGAATGCAATCAAAAGTCATAAACTCATACTTAAGCCTGTCAATTTGTGCATCATTAATGCATCATCCACGCCACTTTGTATAAAATTATTAAAAATTGATAACAGAATTCCATCCCGTTCCAAGTTTCCTGACGAGTTACGAAAACGCTAATTAGCGTCAAAAAGATTTCCTTATTAATAACAATAATCATCGGCGTCTTGCGCTGGCGCATGAACCGAGTTGGTTGCTCGCATACACGCTCAGCGGCCGGAGACACGGTGGGTGCATCAGGTTGGAGTGTCGCGAGCAGCGTCGACGGCGTCGCCGGGGACCGTGACCGAACAGAATCTGTGCGGCCAACACCGACACCGGCACCGATAAGCGCAAAAAAGTGTGACGTGAGTGCGCTCGCGACACCAAGGTAGCCGGACCTCCCCTCGGTGTAACTGGAACTCGTGTGTCGGGTTCGCGGGAAACGAAATACCCGCGAGCCTCGCGCTACATTAGGATGCAGTTACACTAGTTCCTGTGTATCTAACCTTGCCTGCTGTTTCGAATTCCGAGCCGTTTCGCACGCGTGGCGATTATTTTTCGTTTTCAAAATGCTTAGGTCAGGGTTCCGCGATCGGACCGCGCGGCTTGTGATTCGGTTCATGAAACTCTTTTTGCTTATTCCGTCGTTCTCATCCACGTGTTCAACATGAATCAGTTACGTGACGATATAGAGTACGATGAAATATATATAGTAATTGCGTTGCGAAAGTGATATTAATGAACAAATAAACAAAACGCATTGAATGTTGAACATGCAGTTGTTTGCATATGAACCTATTTGTGTGTTTATGTGGCATATATGTCGCATGTACGCCACACGTGTGGAATCACATCCATAAATTCGTATAAATATGTGACTCATATATGCGATATGTATAGTAGATCTGTGTTATAAATAGGATATGTCACGTATACATAGTCGTTCTAAGTGTACATATGCATATGTACATGATGCATGATGCATATATAGTGCATATGAGTAAAAAATGAATGCACTGTACACGTTACATAGGAACAATTATGAATGTGTCGAACAACTATAAATAAAACAAATGTGTCATATATATAAAACGAATGTGTCAAACAAATATATAAAACAAAGTAATAGTTGTAATTTACAAATTGGTAAACTGATCAACATTTTTAATATAATAATGTGAATTTAAATAAATTATAACCTGCATTTTATATAGTACTATACCATTTATCATATCAGTTCTCATATTTAATACAAGGAGAAAATGTTTTATTAAAATAACATTTTAATTGATTCAATCAACTATTTTGATAATTCAATAAAATTAATTTATTTTTTTTTTGTTATCATTAATATGAATTTACGGTACTATAAAATATTGCACAACATACTGTTATATTTTATCGATATTATAGTAAAAAAATTATGTGACGTTATTGGCCATACAGTTAGTATTTAGATCGTTGTTTACGTTTATAAGGCTGTGTACATATGGAGTAATCATTTCTTATGCAAATATTTATTACGTTAGTTTTTGTATCATTATTTTTTAAGCATGATGAAATCGTTTGGTAGATCCCGAGAGAGGTTTAAGAATGTTAGGTCTTTCACAATAAAAATTGACGTTAAGGGTAATGTAAAGTGTATATCATAACTTGTACAGTTATAAGTATAAATATTTCTTAAATATTTTTGCAAAAATAATAGAAATAAAAAAAAATATGTTGTTATAATCGAATGTTGTATCAAATTTCAATGTGTTGATATTTTGTAATTGTTTTATTAATGTAATGTAGCATGCTCAACATTTTATGAAATGTATTATGAATGCACAGTTAAGGTGTTATAATAATCAATATTTTTAATTTTGACGACGTTAGTAGTTTGAAAACAATTTCTACTGTGAACATATACATTTATATTATATATTTTACTACAAAAATATAATCCGAAGCTTAGTAATAAATGCAACATATTTTACGTTGTAATAGTAATAAACATTATAATTATGTAAATTAATTATGTACAATATAAGTATTAATGTCTGGTCTTATAAATTGTATTACATAGTTTAAAGAAACAAAATGAGTTATCAAAAAGATTCAGCATTGACATTATAATAACGATGATTAAAATGATTTTTTAAAACTGCAATAAGAGATTGTAAATGAAAATGATAAATGCGTAAAAGTATAAGAAATATATATGTATGTGTATATGTTGTACTTTTTTAGAAATTAAACTAAAGTAATGTTACATGTTATGAAATCTAATAAAAAGACTTAGAGAAAACACAGTGCTATGACGATGTTAGTGTGCTTCTTAACTCGTATCTTTTTAATGAATAGTTATGTTTCAATATTATATTTAATTTAGTTGTCAAAACCGGTTTATAAATGGATGGTAAAATACAATAAATCTTTATGTTATAATTATAATGAAATAGTAAATAAGCAAGTTAGAAAAAATATTTACATTGTTCCTAATTTGTATTTTTTTGTTATTCATATTGCTTATTTTATTTTGCCACAAAAAAAAACAAACAACTTTTTATATTTTATTATTTTTTTAAGTAATATTTGTAATTATTTTATAATATATTTCAACGATCCTGTAAAATTATTTTTGTTAAATTTGTATTAAATTGATATAAATATAAAATTTGCTTTATGGTTTTATTTAATTGAAATTATTAGTTAATCATTTGATTTTAATTGAATAAAAATGTATTCATATTGTATTACGACATTTTTAGTTAAGAAACATACTGAACTTTTTATCCCGAGATGATCTTCAAAATGTCATATTACGAAATGAATAACTGACAAATTATAACGTTTTCAAGGATCTATCAATTTGTAGTTGAATTCTATCTGTTAAATCATTGATCATAAAATATATTTATCAACGATTGATATTCACTAACATTTCATAAAATTAAAACAATTTAACTAAAAATATCATTAATATATTTATAATTGATAAAAAATAGCAGTATTATTTTTATAAAATGTTTAATAATTTTAATATACGCTTTAATATGTTCAATTTATTTTTTCGTTCCATTAAACAATAATGTTTAGTGAAAGCAATAAATATTTTGGTGTAAAAAAATACGTAATTTTCAGGAATAAAAGTGCATGTTAAAAATGGTAAAATAAATTTATTGCGATACGATTATTAATATGAAAAATATTTAAGTGCAGTTTGTTAAAGACCATTAAGATTATTAATTACAAACATTGTAATGAAACATTGATTCATTTGAGTTAAGAAACTTTTTTAATGAACTGATTAAATATACATTGGGATTCGAAATTTGGGTGTAATTATGATATATATAAAATGCTTTTACATAATAAAACCTAAAGTACGCCATTACACAGGTTTGTTAATTTTCTACTCGTGTAAAATATAAAAATTTTATAATTTCGATTTTGTTACTTTATTATAAAACATGCATTAAAAATCTTTCTTCTTTAAAATACGTCAATACAATTTAAAATGTACTAGAAAAATATTTAATTTAAAACAACTGCAATTTTGTTTTATTTTTCAACTATTAAAAGTCTCGTTGTTTGAAGTGAACATTTAGTAATTTGAACTAATAGTTCAGTTGATTAAATTGATATTTAGCAGAATCAATTGGAGAACTCAGTAAAACCAACCGAAAACCTCAGTGGTATAAAATTCAACTCGTCTGAGTTACAGTTTTTCTCAGTGTACTTGTTCCTCCCCACCTAACCTGTTCATCATTGACCAATTTAGAGCAAAGTTGTGCTCTAATCAGTAACGCATGATGTTTCCGAGTACGTAAGATCTGACGTTAACGGGGCGCGAAAACCCTCCCTTAACTTCATCCCGGAATTTGAATGCGGAAAATCTCCAGGATGAGATGGAATAAACCGAGCCGCACATAACTCAGTTGCCTTTAGCAACGGCTCGGGCTGCTGCTTTCTGCCGCTATAAATTCATAAACTACAACTTCGAAACTCGCGTTCATCCCTTCTCCCCTCGCAGCAAACTTCCCTAGGTTACCTTGCCACCATCTCTCTCTTCCGTAGCAAAGGACTGCCAGGAGGCGAGAAACTGTGGAGTTGGAAACCTCGATAAATTCAGCAGTAGTTTAGTTACAGCAAGAAACTCTGCAGAGGTTTGACCTCCTCGACTGCACTGCCCGACGCTTCTACATATATAATATTCGCAAACATACACACATGCAACTGAGATTTATTATTAAGTTGGAATGTCGGAAACGGATGTGGGTTAAGCGAGCTTCGGCCGGCTTTGAGAATTTTTATGACCGGTCAGATGTTTCTCGGGACTCTTTTTTTAAGGAGAGGGAGGGTGAAAAATATTATGGGTGTAAATTGATGAAATACAAAATGGGGGAACTTTTAATTAGATTATATGACTTCGGATGCAGTGTTCTGATGATGAGTTCATTTTTCAAATCTTATATTTATAGCTTTCTGTTAATGAAGCTTTATCAGTAAAATTCTGTCAAAATTCTGTAGAACACAAGATAATGAAAACAAATAGTCACCTAAGCTATTAAACTAATTATATTCAATTTTTTAATCGTGAATTTGTCAGTTTAATTAACTCGAATTTAAATTTATTATTTATCAAATTGAACTCTTCGTTCCAAAATAGTCATGTTTTACCCGTAAAACTGATATTTATACAGATATAGATATGATTTTTAATTTCATTATTTTATCGAATAATTCATATAAAATTAAAATTTGTGTTTGCTAAAAAATAACTCGATAATGAGAAATTAAATATTCATATTATTCACTGCTGGTCAACATATAAAAATTAATAACAAGAAATTAATGTTACTGAGTTATTTAACGGCAATACAATTCTCGATTCGAATTAATTTTTTTTTGTTTTTTTTTTTGTTAAGTCCGTACGTGATTCTTACATATATTTCATAGGTTTGAACGTTATGCGGGTTTATTCAAATCTAATTTGTATAGCCTATACACGACTTCATCGTGCACGCGGTAAAAAATGTGCGTGCCACAAGTAAATTGTTTACCTAAGATCAAAACAAATGGTTTGCCTCATACAGCAAAACATTCATCTATCATAAATTTTACACTTCAAACTGTGATTTTGACTAAACCTGTATAGGAAACACTTTTTCCATGTTTCGTGCACGGATCAAGTTACAAGTTTTTCATGGATTCATATAATTATTAATAATTACGCAGGTAATGATTAATAAGAATAATATACAATAGTTAAACAAGTTATACAAAGTTGCAGCATAAACATGTAATTGACTTTTGAAAGCCTTCATTCTTTTGTTAATCCCAAAACTAGTAGCTTCCGAATACATCAGTAGGTTTTATTCTCGATATTCCTGATATTATTGTTCGAATCAATAGATATTTAATTTCTTGAAGAGCAATTTCTTTGTGCTCTTACAATCGCTACAAAAAATGTTTCTCTTGGTTAATTTAACACTGACACAAATACCGTGATTTCTACCACTAATTCATTTTTCAAATTTTGTTTTCTTGCGCGAAACAACAGAAACAAAAGAAATCTGCCTAACCATAAATGATCTCCAAATTTACAGTCCTAGCAGATATTTCCTTTTGGCTGAATAATAGGACATTTCAAAATTTTTGACGCAGTAATAACTGGCGTGTAATTTCGGAGTAAATCATTTTTATGGTTTAATGAGATAAAATACAGCTTTTCAACATCTGTTTTGTAAATATATTTACGGCATTAGTTCTCTTCGTTAGGATGGACTAATGAACTTTTTTAAATTTATGTTCATAAACGAATGTCCTTAATATTTTCTTTAATTTGTTTATTATTTCGTTAAATCTCGCAAATTAACACGATGTACGTTTCCTCTGATGAGATAACCACTGCTTTTTTCCGTAGCTTTATTGCAATTTAATTCTCCGAGGGTTGATTAAACGAAGTTGACAAAATAGACGAAGACAAAATCAGAATCATAAAATTTAAACATTAAACTTTATATTTAAAATGAACAAAGTGTATAATAAAAACACTTAATTGCCTTATGCAACTGCAACTATGTACAAGGCTGGCTCACAGCGGTTCGTTCGGTTTCAAAAGTGGCGCGAGAACTTTTCAAAAAGTTTAATTTGTAGCAAATGAATTAATAAATAATAGATGTTCATTATTTAAAAATATAATTAGTTTAGTATTCTTCTGCTAAGGAAACATAATCTACCGTAGATGCAAGCATATTGGGAATATAGTTATAATTTTTAATCATTGTTATTTTTATCTTTTTGTTATATTATATGACATTATATATTATATATATGAATAATATTTTGCCATTTTTAGAATAAATTATTGATTGAATAATTATTAATAATAATATTAATCGTAGTAATAAGAAAGATAATTAACTTTTTGTGTAAATTTCGATAATAAATGAAATGAAATTTCCTGTTTTGTTGTATTTTTTAAGGTTTGATTTATCAATTTCAATAAATTTCAGTTTATCACACATTAGGAATTTATAGATGTACTGTAACATATTATTTCTTCCTCTTGAATGAAATAAATGCATATGTGTCAATCGAACTGAACTTATCAACGCGTTTCACGAGCTCGAATTACCTCACTTTGGTCAAGAAAGGTATAATTCATTAATACGATCTAGGTCAAAATTGAACAATTTCTTTCGCACGAACAAAAAGTTGAAGCTACGCAAAACGGCGCAATTTAATACTTTATTCGCTGGTCTATTGTTGTTATTCTTGTTTACATTTCTGTTTATTTTCTTGTTTATCTTGTTAATTATTCATTCGCGTGCGTAACAATTTCGAAAACGCAGCAAAACGAAAATTTTTAATTAAAAACAAAGTTATCCATCTTGTCACGGAACGATTTTACGACACCCGCGCCCAATCTGCTTTTCGCAATAATAATAAAATTTAACACCAACAACAAACTAATTTATATAATTTACGATTTTCCAGACGTAATTCGACCTTCCGTGAATTGTTCAACGTAACGTGTTTTTTCCGCTCGAATAACTCGTTGCGCACGAAATTAGCATTCCGAAAAAAAAAAAAAAAAAAAAAAAAAGAAAAGAAAAAGAGAGAAAGATAACAACGATTCAACAGATTTTCCAGGCTCTCAATCCTTGCCGATTATAAAGAGAAGGAAGTCGTTCGTCCGAGGCAATTAAATATTCAAACTAGACGATGTCTGTTGAAAAACGTCGTCGGTGTATTTTTCTCTCAAATTATGAGGAAGACCAGGGCACGTGATAGGCGTCCCAATAGGCGCCACGTGGCTCTCGAGAATTAATTTTCCATCCCGCGGCATAATTATCGTCGATCGATCACGTACCGCCAAACATCGCAGCGGAAAACTGAAGCCCGATGGAACATAAACCGCACGCGACCGTCCACGAGGAAGTCGCACGTATTATCAATTTTAAGCCGCCGCGGTGAATGCTAAGTAGGCCTGGAAGAAAAGGATTCAATAAAGAAACAGTCCTTTTGTCGCGTGTCCCATATTTAAATCGTCCTAAGACGAGATTTTATCAGACGAAATGTTTCCAGTTGCTCGCTGCTTGATAAATACGATCGAGTTTGAAACGTCTGAAATATTATGGGTTTATGCAGAAGTATACAATTGGTGTACAATTTTGTTTCGCTCTTTTAATAACTTTATCGAGTTACGAACTTGCATTTTAAAAGTTTTATTGTTGTTTTTTTCTGAGTTTCTTTTTTGCAATGTTTAATTCAGTTAAGTTAGGTTAGATGCATAGTTTGAAAACGTTTCAGTTAATTAAAAAATTAGTCTGAGAAAATGAATCAAAAAAGAAAAGCGGAGTGGTGAAAAACGGCGAGGGAGCAAAAACAAAAAGTCCGATCGGTTCTTGTTCAATGGGAGGTTCGTGATTCAGTCGCGGAAAGGTCTGAAAGCGATTCATTTCCAGACGAAGGATTTGAGAGCTCGTTACGGCTCGATTTGCTGTTTACGACGCTGTAAGATTCATCAGTCTCGGAGACAGGTTTGGGACTGTTTCGTCGTCGACTGCAGAAAAATAGACGCGATTCAACCGAGTACGGCGACGCTGAATGGATGACTGCATGACGTCACCGCGAGTTAAATATTTAGCGAAATATTAAAGTTTGATTATTACGTTCATAATAATTAACAAAGATTGTCATTCATGCGAGAAAAATTGCACAAGATAACGGCACGTTTTGCGTCATTCGCTGTTCGTAGTGGCAGATAATTTCTAAGTTGGCCAACTCCGTTGCTGTGAACGAGCAATACGTTTTTGGTACATTTACGAATGAATCTTAACATCACCGGTGCACGCGGCAAAGTTGAAAACCCGGAGTCGATTTCGCGAATCGATTTGAGTTTCGTTAGTTTCGTCGGTGGGCCGCTTTAATGATTTCACTCGAGCGAATGGCAATTTTAAATTTTTACAGCGAGACCGCTGCGCCCGGTGAAAGTTCGGAAATGCCAAATATCGCATTGCGTTGTCGCGTAATTATTTTAGTTGGTGAATTTCGTGGCGCAACTTCACGGATTTTGACAATGCTTTAGTACTGCATAAAGGCCGTGAAATGTCGCAAAGAAAATTGTTGACGACAAAAGTAAACAGCACGGGATTGCAGTGTAATTAAAAAAGCGCTGTGTGTACGTGGGTTAAAAACGCAAAAAGATAAGGCGAGAAAGACAAAAGGTTGCGTCGACGTGGCGGCGGGTACCTTCATGATTAGCATGTCCTCGCGGAAGGCACACCCGACACACGTGCGCCTCTCGGTCCATGTCGAGTTTTAACTCTCACATCGCATACGGAGTGTGTACCGCGCTGCCTTTCGTGTCACGAAATTGTTTTGCAGCCAGCCAATACCTCATAAAAGTGTACGCTCGCGTAGAAAGAACATTTTAGTTCCTTTTGAAAAAAGGAAAAAAATTACGCTTGCCATTTTTGTTTCCTTTCCCGAATGCATTATTCATAAATTGAGTTATGAGAATTATAATGATTAATTTAAGCGAGAATCGTTTCGTTTATTAACAGTTTCATTTTTTGTTTCAAAAACGACGTGTTTTTCATACACATATTTATTCGAAAGGAAAGTAGAAATAATAAATCAATGAAGTATTAAGAAATAACTAAAATAAATGTTCTAAAATTGTTGATGAAGCTGTACAAATTATTGAACTTGGTTTCTGTAAAAAAATCATTCATAAGATGGAAGTGATGTTATAGAAAATAAACTGCGTTTTGCGATGATCTCTTTTTTTGTACAAACAATTTTTCAATGTTTTATTATTTACTCTTCAAAATTCCAACCACAAAATCGAAGTTATTTTGTGTATAATCGAGAGAACACGGTTGCGTTTTCGGACTGTCATTATTACGAATTCTGAAATCACGTTATTGGGTCAAAAACGACTTTCTAGGCCGTGAATAGTCGATTTTGCCTGTTTTTTAGACCTTCTATTTCTGTTCGAAATTAACGTTGATTTCGATGTAAAATGCGTTTTTAATACGTTTTTACGTGCAAATTGATATACCAAATGCATT